>CM046430.1:19771238-19993738 GCA_025506505.1 Flaveria sonorensis | reverse complement strand
CCGGAACGAAAGTGCCTATATATATGTATGTATATGTGTGTGGACGTATTGTGTATATATTTTAGAAGTTTTGACTTGATATTCGAAAGTTTAGGTATTCCAATTGTTGGAATCAATTGGATAAACATAGACAATGAACACGACGATTTTAAGGAACTCCCACAACTCTTTAAATATATTAAGAAAAATGTTCAAATACAAAGTCAATAATGTCTAAAAAGTGTGAGAAGCAATAGGTGAGTGATATGTGGCATTTTCTTAAAAATAGAAGGAGGGGTATTTTAAGAAGTCTAATTTATTAAGATGAAGGTGGGGATTTGTAGATCGACTTTTTCTATCGGAGATCAACAATAACTTCCATAATTGATCGATTCAAACGATAGAAGCTTCTCAGCTTACATCAATTCAGTTCGGTGATGTGTAGATGAATTGCTTCTTACTTATCATCGAATTCAAATGTTGAAGATCGTTGATTTCTGTTTTATTCCGAAGAAGTTCATTGATTTCTGTTGTTTCTGTTGAAGATCGTTGATTTCTGTTATTGCAAGATTCGATAATTTACTGTTGTTCGCCGATGTCGACGATTGAAGATCCGTTTGGTATGTATATCTATGACTACAACTATATACTGTCAATTGAAATAGTATGTTATCGTTTGGCACCATCATTGTGTCTTTTGAATCATCATTGTGTCTATACTGTTAGATTACTATGAATTTTGTTATCGATTGACATCATCATTGTGTCTTAGGTATCATCATTGTGTCTTTTTGTTCGTCATTGTGTCTTTTGTATCGTCATTGTGTCTGAATAAAACAATCATGGTTGGTGATTAGAACACTATCAATATGTTGTTGAACATATTTTATAAACATTAGGTGAGTCTATAGATATTGTGTCTTTTTATGCTATTGTGTTTCTTATATGATATTAATTAGACTGATTGTGTCTTTTATATTGTTGTGTTTTTATATGATATTAACTGATCTCATTGTGTCTTTTGACACAATCATACTTAGTTGAACCCCCAATCATGACACATTAGCAGTTTTCATTCACATCTACCAAGCACAGTTATATTTGACACAATCATGCTTAATTTAACCCCCCAATCATGACACAATAAACCTTTCCAAAGACACATTAGCAGTATTCATTCACACCTACCAAGCACACAGATAGATTTGACACAATCATGCTCGGTTGAACCCCTCAATCATGACACAATGAACCCCCCAACCATGACACAATGAACCCCCCAACCATGACACAATGAACCTCCCCAAAGACACATTAGCAGTTTTCATTCACACCTACCAAGCACACAGATAGATTTGACACAATCATGCTTAGTTGAACCCCCCAATCATGACACAATGAACCTCCCAATCTAGACACATTAGCAGTTTTCATTCACATCTACCAAGCACAATTATATTTGATACAATCATGCTTAAATTAACCCAAACCCCCCCCCCCCCCAAAAAAAAAATCATGACACAATGAAACACAATTATGACACAATGAACCTCACAATAATGACACATTAGCAGTTTATATTCACACCTACCTAGCACACAATTAGATTTGACACAATCATGCTTAGTTGAACCCCCCAATCATGACACAATGAACCTCACAATAATGACACAATGATAAAGTGAAACACACATCAACAATTTCAGTCACATCAACTAAGCAAATAAGTAGTATTTGACACAATGAAACTGAAAATATGACTTAATGATACAAATACACAAATATAAAATGACACAATTAGGTTTTACCAGTTGGTGCTTGTTCTTCGATTGGAGTTATGCGAAGTGTTTCTAAGTTTATGCTTGTTGTTTTTGAGGTTGCGGAACGTTCAATGGATGGTGAAGAAGTTTTTGTCAGTAATGCTGGTTGATCGGAATCCATGGTTACGCTTGCGGTGATGGATTTCGTCTGACGTGATGGAATTGAAACGACGATGATGGAAGCGTAATGACGGTTTCTTGTCTCAAATTACCTTTTTGCCCCTCCGCCTGTTAGAAGATTTCCATTTATTTACAAGATTGCCACCGCGTTTTTTTGAACCATTGATCTATTTTAATGAGTTGATCCAATGGCCACTATTACTTCTTACCCTTTTTAGTAAAAATCCCCTTTGTAGCATATCCTCTCCCATATATTAATTCAAACGAAGACTTGAACCAAGAATTACAATATCCTACACATCTATTTACAATAAAACTATGACTTGCTCCTTAAGACTCCTAATTCGACTCAAACTAGGAAACCAACTCAAACAAATAAAAAACTATTCTAAACATTATCTTGACCAATAATACTAATAAACTAAGATTTATCAAGATTGAGTGATTAACTCATCAATCACTAACGTCATCACAAAAGAAATAATGACCGGAAAAGATATCAATAAAAATAAAATCAAGAATAGTGTGTAGGCAGCGTATGTAATGGAAAAAAAATATTCATAGGTGCAACATGCTTGCTTAAAAGGTGGCAAATTAAATATGGCTAATGTTTTATCTCTAACAGGTAAAGCTAAAAGATTAAATTAAAAAAGGCACGAGACAAAAAGAAATAGAGTTTTCTAATCATGATTAGGACATTAAATATTTATAAAGTTCAAAAAGGAAGTGCAAAAAGAAGTTATGCGAGACGACTCAACCCATCCCACCCTGCCTTGACCGATTATCCAATCTACCAGGCCCGACCATTTTTTTGACCTCTACATTGTTGAATTGGTAAAGATGTAGTTACCTGAAAGTAAAGTGCTTTGTCGGTCAAAGTTAGCTTTCCAGGCCATGCCATGTTATTCTCCCATTTAAGAACAGGTCTTTTTCTGTTTGAACCAAGGCATAAGATTCTCTCACCAGAAGAAATATGAGGACTCTCCTCAAAAGTGTTTGATTTGTGCCCTTCATGAATTCTGCACCATGGAGGAAAACTAATGAACTCTAGAAGGGAATGAATAACGTCTTGTAGAGGTGACAAAACAGCCTAAAACACTTTTTGCTTTACTGACTCATATTAAAAAACAATTTTAATAAAACTATTTAGGATGTTATATTAATTTTGTAAATACACTTCAGGCATCATTTGTCCATTAACTTGTTTCCATTTTAGCACTTCTGTATTTCGCCCGTCATATGACCCACCCGCATCCGTCCATTTATTCACAAAGGGTCAAGACAGCCTCAAGTATTGGAAGATGCAAAATTAGAAGAGTCATTAGAAGAAAATGGTAGCATGGAGCTTACTTGAGAAGTTGATGAATATATGTTGACCACACATGGAATGAGATACCTTTCTGAGCACCAGCAAGAGCTTTGAATAGGTTATGGGCTGTTGGCCAATCAGCTAACCCAGGAATACAAGGAGCAATGCGAACAAATGCCTCTTCTCCTACAACCTTACTCTTCAAGATCAACAAAAATAAACAACGTATTAATTATAATTTGTAACATCTTATGATTATGTAAGGATCTTCCTTAAGCAGCAGATATCGCATATCCTAAAGGAGGCAAAATGGGCGGGATAGCCATTGGGTAACAAATCAAAACATGTGGTATTTTTTACCACCTTAAACAAGCCGGGTTTGACCCAAAACAAGTTAATGTAAATAATATCAAATATGACAAAAATCATGTTATATCTATAATAATCTTGTAGTTTGGAGTAAAATATTTTTTGAAGGTCTAATGCATTAAAATAACACTTGGGCTACTTTCAACCCATTTGAACAATTTCCTTTTTTTACCCCTACTTGGCCCGTTAAAGATAAAAGCATGACGTCAAAACTACCCATTCATAAGTAAATGGTTCAAACTTGACACCTCTACTTTATCCCAATCTCTCCAGTTTTGTTCCTAAGACTAAATTTTCTATGGTCTTTTTAAAACATACAAAACAATATCTTTCATGAAACTGGCATACTAAATAAAGAGAAACGAACCTGAAATGAAACTTTATCTGTGATGTCACCCAAAGAATCTTTCCCGTAGTTGTAAGGATGCTCCCATGCAAGCATGGTTACAAATATCAATCTTTGAAAGGCTTGATCCTACCAACCCAAATCCAAAGTTATTAAAAAATTCTAACTAGGATAAATAGATACTTACTTTTAAATTTACAGTCAAATTACAAGGAAAATGAAAGGAAAACTTTTCCTTTAAACAAATTAAGAGGTCCAGGACTCCAGGTTACTTTCAACATCTAATTTGATTTAAAAAATCCAAGACTAATATGGATTTTGTTACAAATGTGGAACCAAGTCTATATCTATTTCTGGTCCATATGATAAAGTTAAACACAAGTACCAAGACTTTCTAGTGATTTAGAAATTTACATCAATCATGAAGTTGAAAATCTTTTTTTTTTTTTACCAGCAGTTGAAATCAATGTGTTCTAGGAGTAACAAAAAAAGAAGCATTTTCAGCTAAAATCTACAAACCTTAAGGCAAGGATGAATTTCAGAACTATCTCTGCACAGAAACCTGAAACAGCAATACTCCACCAAATTACGTGCATTATTAGACACATTTTCAGTGAAAAGAGTTTTAAACATCATCTGCATTTTCTTCCCAGTCAATCCATTCATCCTGCAGTCCCATATTGATAGATTTGTGAAGTAATAATTTGAGTAATGTTTGAAAGTTATTGAGAACTTCATTCAAGTCTATGCTTACCTACTAAACTGCTCAATGGATATAATGGCAGCTAAAGAAAGATTTCCCATTGGTGTTCTTGTGTCGATGGTTTGCTCGGTCATTAAGAGTTCCTTCATGTCATCAATCTCATAAGAATTTCTGATTGTGGGATTTTTATCTTGAACATCTTTTACTAATGGAGAAGTCAATTCATTCAGAAAATTTGAAGTCTTTGATACCCAAATGTTTATCTTGCCTTGCAAAAAACCTGTCACAAAATAAACCCCAAATTTAATTTCCTGTTATTAAGACTTAAGATATAGCATTGTTGCATTTGATAACTGACCAAAGGCAAACTATCAAACACTTTATATGGCTTTTTGATGCAAACATAACCATGAATTTACAAAAATATGACCACGTCACTACTGATTTTGGAAAATTCGTTAAAATATAATTAATACACATCTTAACTTGAGTTTTTGATGTTAAATAATCATAATCAGATAACTAATTGACTGTTCTTGAAGTCAATCTAATCAATTTCACTGAACCATTACGCAAATTCAACATAATATCAACAAACAGCTAAAACCCACAAGCAAGAAACAGAATTTCAGCAAAATAGAGCAAGAAATTAAGTAAAGGAAAGCATACTCACTGCTGTCTAAATCTTTAAGCTTCAACTTATATTCAGCCAAAGATTTACGGAGAATCTTGAACCCATTTTTGTTGTCAGACGAAGAAGACGTGTTGCAAACAACCTTACGGAGAGCTTGATGGCGATGCTGCGAGGCTAATTGGAATGGTGGAGGAGGTTTTAAGAATTTTGATTGCATTGTGTGGGAATTTTATTAAACAAGATTCATTCCCATCTCAGAGTAGCTTGGACTCTACGATTTTTTATGGAAAGGAGGAGATGCTGGTTTTTGCAAAGTAGATTTTTATGACTCCATAGGCTTTTTTTCCATCGTTTAGAATAAGAGTTAATTAAGCAAATGATCATTATGATTTATTACAAATAACAGGTTTGGGTATTAAAAGTTTTTTGTAACAGGTATTAGTATTGTGTTTTTAATTTGTAACAAGTTAAGGTATTAACACTAATAGACGTTAATTTTTCTGTTAAATTTAAGGCTATTTTTATCTTTTTACCTTATAGGGACTGTTTATGTCATTTAATACATAAAAATAATTGTTTGTGTAATTATGTGTGTGTGTGTATATATATATATATATATGTGTGTGTGTGTGTGTGTGTGTGTGTGTGTGTGTGTGTGTGTGTGTGTGTGTAAATGCACAAGATACCCACTGTTGGTTTCCACCACCTGCCGCCACCACCCCAGCCCCACTGCCGGCCACCACCCCCCCAGCCCCACTACCGGCCACCACCACCCAACTAGTTGCAAGCACACTGTCGGTTCCCCCCACCTCAACTCAGATGTAAACACCCACCTACCACTGTGGCCATCACCAACGTCGGGCGCCACTGATGCCCGCCGCCACCAACATCAGCCCCCACCTAACATCCACCTCCTCCTCCACCATTCCCCTCCCATCTCACTGCCTTGAGATGAATCTACGCCAACGCCTCCTTCTTCTCTTGTTGCACCTTCGTTTATCATCGAAACAAAAATTGACCTAGAAAGTCCACCTTAGGGGAAGAAATCCAGTGCCGAATTTGTTTCTAAACTGATGATGATGCTTCATTTCTTACTTGAAATTAAGTTTTAGGGGTTTGGTTAATTTTCAATTTGTGATATGTATTGGGGTTAATTTGTTGTTTTTGCTTCGATTTAGTGGGGGAGGGCGGTGGTTGTGGTGGTGGTGGGCTGGTGGCTGAAGTGGCGGTGATGGATCTGAATTCAGTGGCGGGGGTGTTCATGGGTGTTGGCTGGTGGCCGATGGGCAGGATGGTTGGCTATTTAAGGTGAAGGAAAAGGGTTCAAAAGATGGTGGTGGTTAGATGGTGATGATAGTGGTGAAGCGGTGGTGGCAGGCGGTGGTGGCAGGCGGTGGTGGTTGGTAGTGGTGGCCAGCAGTGATGTATGTATGTGTGTGTGTATGTGTGTGTGCGCGCGCGTGTGTTATTTTTATTAAATTACACAAATAGTACCTCTAGTTTACATAAATTGTCCTACAATGTGAAAAGACTAAAGTACCCTTGAACTTAACAGAAAATCTAACGGCTGTTAATGTTAATACTCAAACTTGTTACAAAATTAAAAATGAGTACTCAAACTTGTTACTTTTTTTTGTTTAGTACCCAAACCTGTTATTTTCACTAAACCACAGGGACCATTTGCGTAATTAACTCTTAGAATAACAAGCGTGTGTGGAACTGATTTAGTTCATGTGAGAGTGTGAGTCGAACTGAGCCATTAAATCTATACATTGTAGCCCGACCATCATGCCAGTGTTGTAATTTGATAAAGTAATGATTTATAAAATAAATGTAGTCAGTTGTGAAACTTTAGTACTCCTATAAGGGGGTGGGGAGCGAAATTAAATTTTTTTGATGGGGGCGAACTCGATGTATTATATAAATATATATATATATATATATATATATATATATATATATATATATATATATATATATATATATGTGTGTGTGTGTGTGTGTGTGTGTGTGTGTGTGTGTGTGTGTGTGTGTGTGTAAATTTATACTATTGAGCCAAAAATTTACACTACCAGACCGAAAATTAAAACTACTGACGAAAGAAATAGGCCCGCCTGACCCCTTATATACTTCGCCTTTTAATGTAGTGGGATCTTAATAATCTTAATTAGAAAAACATTTGGAAAAAGATTTGGTTAGCAACACTTGTCAAGTTACAATCTAGTGGTTAGGTTGTTGATGAGAAATTGTTATACCTTATAAGATGCTTTTTGTCAAATCAATTTCTGATTCTTGATAAGAAATTATATTCTTTGATTTTAATTTCTGGTTCATCTGGAAATTGAATGGAGAGAAATCAAATTCGTGACGAAATTATGTTGTTGATGAGATATTGTTCTTTGGAATTTTGTCATCTTAGGACTGTAATTTGAGAAATCGTCTTCTAACGATTCCATCGATTTCTTCAATATATTCGTTATTTTGTTTATTTAAACAATGCTATCTCTTCAATTTATATATCGTGACATTTTCTTATACCCAAGATCAATTTCTAGTTCTTGATAAGGGAATCATGTTCTTCAATTTGATATCTAGAAGAACACGATCCTATCTATTTCTGGTTTTGTAAAATCTTTCAATATGGAGAGAAATGATAATGAACATGGTTGAAGAAGATAAATATGCAAATTTGAAATCAAAATATAACTATTATAATTGAATGGATTCTTACCGTAAATTAGATTTTAATAATTTAAAATATGCTCTATTATACAATAATAAGATATACTAACAATTTGACTGGTGACACTTTTAAGTTTCATTGTTGTTGTCAGGGACAATTCCAACTGCATTATAATCTATTTGCATTTAATTTATACTTGATTTCTACTTTATTTTAAAAGCTTGGTTAGGGTAATGGGTTTAAAGACAAATTAGGACCAACAAGTTCCGAATTTGGAGTATCATACTTTCACACAATTTACAGGGTTCAACAAGCAATCAATTTACAATCTTCGCTCTTGAAACTTATTATTTATATATAATGATTATGTAAATTGGATTGCCACTAATAATGCAAGTGATTAGAAATGTTATTGATTAAACTATCACTATGATGTACTATCAGCCAACGTTTAACGTTTAGATAATTAAAATCCAATTTGTCTTAAACACAATAAAATGAAAAGAATCTATCATATTGGGGTTTTCAAAGGTTTTTTTTTCTCAAGGGTTTCTTTTATCCCTTCACTTTACACACACATAAATGAGCATTCATTTCGAAACCAATTTTATTGATACCTTTAGCTTTAAATATTGAAGATTTATTTTGAACAACAAATAATTTTATCATCACCAAAATAAAAAACTCACTGCCTAGCAAGTTTCTAAAAAGGAGAGAACATCATCACCATTACAATAGGTTAAAATACAAAATTTTCCCATCTATCCCATTTTAGGTCCTTGCAATTTCAGCGTCTTTTTGTCTATAAAAACTTAGCACCTTAATTTTTTCCATAATCCTTTCAACTTGAACCTCCTTATTTTTTTCAAAATAAGATTGTTCCTTGCCTTTTAAATTGCTAAGGAGGCGACCAAAATTATCGACTCAATAATTTTGCCACTCATTCCGGAGATGTTATAGTGTTTGTAGAAGTCTAGTAGATCTAGGATGGAAAATTCATAGATAGGAGGAATGTGACACCACGAATAAATTTGTTGCCAAACGATAGTAGTCACGTAGTAACCGACTAGGATGTGATCCAGTTTCCTCAACCTCCCCACATAAACAAAAAATTAGAGATGAAGTTAAAATTACTCTTTCTTGAAGGTTTTTGAGGGTTGGCAGCCGATATCTATCAGCTCTCCATCCAAATACATTGGTTTTCTGAAGTAGCCAACTATTCCAATTAAACTTCTATGAGCAAGTAGGGTATTTTTGTTCGTTAAGTCGCCATTTGATAGATTTGATTGAAAAAAATCCCCATGCTTATCCCCCTTTCAGCAACGATTATCTATGGCATTAGTCAGACTGTAGTTTGCAATTAAAGCAATGAGCACTTGTAGCTCTAATATCTCTGCTTGTGATTAGGGGGTGGGGTGAGACCATTCCCATTTCCATGTCGTATGAGGATCGGTTGTTAGCCACCAATCCTTTATGAGACATACTTTTTTGAGTTCTAAAAGAAACAAATAAGGGAACTTAAACCTTAGAGGTTGATTATTAATCCCATGGTTCATCCAGAATTTTATCGAGCCCCCGCCCTATATAGCCTTTAAACATATCCGCAAGATTAAAGTTCAAAGATAAGAGAGTATTTTCCAGCCTTATCAATTTTGTCCATGTGCCCGTCACGCCTAGTATTACCATGATCAGATTATAGTTTCACACAGATTTGTGCAAGGCTGCCACCACCCTTCTTCATAGATTGTTTTTTTCGGTTTCAAATCGCAACACCCATTTGCTAAGAAGGCATAGATTAGCACTTTTAATGATCCAAGACCTATTCCCCCTAAAACAATCTTCTTCTAAGTGATTCAAGTTTATCGATCACTTTATCTGACACTTTAAAGAGTGAAAAATAATAAGTTGGTAGAATATTGAGGATAGATTTGATGAGAGTGATTCTGGCCCCATTCATAAGGGTTTTGCTTTTCATGTTGATAGTCTAGACTCAAAAACTTCAATGACCTGCAGGTTATTATATTGGTTCATATTCGAATTGATTTTCTGTAGATAAAGGGTCATCTAGCCACCTTTGTTTTCTTCACCCACTATTTTGATTATTTCAATGCACTAAGTTTTAACAAATTTTTTCACTCCATATTTATGAAGGGAATTAATAATGTCATTATACTTAAGGTAATAATCTTCAACTAGAAATGAATACCGCGTGTTATCTCGGGTTTCTCTTTGAAAACTGTATTACACTACGAATCGGTCCCGGAGTTACACCACATACGCAGGCAAAAATGTTTAAAGTAACTTTATTCGTAAGTAATATAATAATAATCCACCAAATAAAGTTTTATTTATTTTAGAAACAAAAGTTTCTTATTCTAATAATTATATAATATAAAAATAGAATATTTAACCTTTTTGTAATAAAATGTAAATAAAATTAAAAAATGTAAAAACTATATTATGATAAGATATTTGTGGATCTTAACTCTGTAATTAATCATTTTGAAAACTGAATTGAAATCTGATTTCTATAAATCTATCTTTCCATCTTTCTCTTTTTACAATATCAAAATCTGTATTTCTTTATTTCTCTCTTTACATGTATCCTGTTACCATCACATTGTTACCAGAGTTAATCTCGGTTTTCGTTCCTGAGTTTTGCAAAGTATCTCCATTTAACTACCAACCTTTAATTTGTCTCCATTATTGGCCTGAGTTTTGCAAATCGTTTTTGTTTTCATCCTTTCGACTAACTGTGGAAATCGATACTGATGGATCGAATATTGCAATCGTATTGTTGCCGTTTATCAGATCTGTGATACGGAATCTCACAGACCTGTTGATGATTTCAGTGAAGATCTATACAAGATTTATTGTATGATGATGAATGAATGATGAACAATCAAGAACACATATTCATAAATATTTCATTCATTCATATGGATGATGATGCTAGGAGACTACAAAAGGAGTTTGTAAGAAAATTCTCTCAAACACACACACACAACCTCAACGTTTCTCTCTCTAGACTAATTCTCTCTTGTTTGTTATATTTAGTGCTTATAATGTTTAAAGTATAAATGACTACACTTAGTCTATTTATACTCTTTACATAAATGAACAAATTATATTTAAGCCCTAATGATTACTCAAATATTCTTCTAAGTCTGATAAATTCTCTGTTGCTGATGCATGACTGCCGGGTAGCTGATGTCATTCGGGACGACCGCTGATGTTGACTCGACCACAGTTGACCAAGTTTGACTTTGGTCAATTTTTTTTGTTTTGATCATATTTTCAGCGTAGCTTCACCGTGTTGGTTTTGGTAATCATCATGAGATTTGGCACTTAGGTTTTGATAAGTATCATCTTTAAATAGACCAACAATACTCCCCCTAAGATGATGCTGCCAAAACCTCATGATTATCAAAAACTTTGGATATTGATTGATGTGTAGTCTTCTCCCCCTTTTTGGTAGCATCTTCTTAGAAGCTTCAGAAAAAGGCATTGAGAAAAAGACTTTGTTTCGGCACTTGATGGATGTTTCATCAGCTTGATCTTCTAATCTCATTTTGAAGACTTGAAAATACATCCATTTGCAAACACTGTGGATTTCACAGGTAGCAATATCAACAACTTTATCTCAACTTCAGAAGTGAAGGAGAAGCATCAGACGTTCTTCAGACTTGACATATACTCTCCCTCAACAAAAACTTTGGAGGGTGAGGAACTTTTGTGTATGAGACACCAAGAGGAGGATTCTTAGTTCTCAGCAACTGGCAGGTGATCTTTGAAGGAAGCAGGAGTGTTCACTTGACATCTTAAACTGAATGAGTGACTCAGGCATGTTGTGCAATTCATCACCTGTAAAAGTCTAAGTCCTCTCGGTAGAGGTATTGCATGGAAGTTTCACTCCTAAATCAATAACACATGTAAATCTACCAAATCTAAGAAAAATACTAAAAATGACAAATCTTTTTGGAATTTTAGATTTTTTTTCAAAAATATAGTATTTACAAGTATGAATCCTTCAATTGCAATAAGATCATACTGTAAGGATCTATCTGAAGATTATGAGGCTGATGCAACTAAAGATCTTCCAACATGCACTAAGAAACAAGGATGAACTTGCTTCGGAAGCTTTACACTCTCTAAAGAAAACTCTAAGTGTAAAGTCTTTCGAAGCCAAAAGTTCAAAAGAAATTACTTCGGAAGCTTTACACTTACCAAGAAAAATATTCCAAGTATAAAAACTTCCGAAGCCAAAGACCAAGTTCTTCCGAAGGCAAAGATGAAGTCTTCCGAAGCTTCAAAGACAAAGTTTTTCGAAGCAACTTTGCTGTGAAGACTGATTTCTTCAAAATACAGAGAAAATATGCTTTCTCTGATCTGCTTTTAATAAAGCTGACCAACTTTCTATTGCAACTCTAATAACTCACCAACTTGTATGAGTTGGTGAAACTTCCATACTTTAGTGAATAGTAGATAAAGTCTTTGTCTGTAATTTTCTTCTTTTGTTCCTTTAGACTTTTTGTCCTAGGAAAAGTCAGTGAGCTATGGCATGTCATAGTCACTAGTCAAAAGGCGATCTGCCTTTTGACTCTAGATTGATCTTGTTGTCTAGATAAGTCAATTCCAACTGTCCTTCCAAGTATTGACGGTTGTAGGTTGTAGTATAAAAGAGTCTCAAGTCCTTGTATTTTATTAATGCTTTGAACACTTGTAATAGAACCTAAGATCAATATACAACATCCTTGAAAACTAATACTTGTGCTATTGTTCTAAGTTTTGTCTCATTGTTACTTGTGTTCCTTGTATCTTCAAAGTTTTCTGTTCTCTAATTGAACTATTAAGTGATCTAAGATCACTCCTCTTGTGAAACTAACTGTTTTTAACACCATAACCGGTCCTGCAATTGGTATCAGAGCATTCCATGCTCTTGATTGTAAGATCTCACCATCTTAAATCCTCTTAGTTTCACACTTCACTTAACTTTTCAAATGGCAGCTGTCTCAAAGGCTGATATGGAAATTGGAACTATGACAAAGTCCCCACTGATCACTCTTAAGGATTTTGATACTTGGTGCCAAAGAATGGAAGGCTTCATCAAGTCTCAAGATTCCAAGATGTGGGAGTCTGTTGTCAATGAACCTCATGTACCATACACCACTTCAGCTGCTGCTGCTGGTGGTATGATACCAAAGGAAAGGGCTGATTTTTCTAAAGAAGATTTGAAGAAAATTGATATTGAACAGAAAGCTATGACAACCCTTCAAACTGATCTTCCTAACTCCACTTACAGAGGTTTCAAGAAGTGCAAGACCGCCAAACAGCTATGGGATGCACTGAAGCTGATGTATGAGGGGTCCAATGAAGCCAAAGAAAACAAAAAGGACCTCTTGAAGCAGTAGTTTGAAAATTTCACCTTCAAGACAGGTGAAACCATGACTCAACAATACTTCAGGTACGTTGAGATTGTGGATACTCTAGCTGATGTTGGAGTAACCATTGAGAATAGAGATATTGTTAGGAAGTTCATGTCCTCTCTTCCCAGACAATGGACACACTACTGTGTGGTCATTAAGAGGATAGAAAACCTCAAGACTCTTACTCTCACTGAGTTATATGATATACTCAGTGGATACCAGATGGAGATGAACATGCAAAACTCATCTGGTAACTCCAACACTCATCAGAGTTCAGCCCTCCATGTGGTTGAAAGGGATTGCAGAGAACCACAACACCATCTCATCTGCTACCCGGACAAATCACAAAAGGGTCCTTTCATCACCTTTTCGGAGACACCAAGGGAAGGCTACATCCCTGGAAGCCCATTCCAGGAGACAAGTCCTTCACAAGCTTTTGTGTCTTTTGATGAAAGTTCATGCAACTTTCTCTTCACCTTTGAAGACCTGGACTATATCCATCCAAACCTGAAAGTTCATCATGATCTCATCTCAGGTTGAGGATGCTTCTCAAAACCAAGCACTAATGGCAGATCATGATGAAGCCAAGGTATTGGAACATCTTTGTACTCCTGAATGCATTGCTAAAGTTAATAGATACAGGTCCTATAACTCAGAGATGAGATCTGATCTTGAGTCCTTAAATATCTTAAAAGCTGACTTTAAAAGAGCTGAAAATGATTATAAACTTAAGATAGAAGATCTAGAGAAAACCATCTCAACTCTTAAGCATGAGCATACAAACTACAGGACTCAAATCAAAGATCTCATCTCAAAGTTAACTGAATGCCAGGCTGAGCTTGTGATCAGCAAAACCAGGGTAGAAAAATGTGTTCTTGAAGAAGAGACCTTCAAGAACATAATATCCTCATCCCTAAATGCAAAAGTTTGTTATCAGAATAAGCAAGGACTGGGATCTACTGAGATAGCTCCTCTAGACACTCTATTATCTGTAAGATCTCCAAGGTGTGGAACTTGTGAAGATGAGCTTCCCCTCATAGACCCCATTATTGAAGAAGATAAAGAGGAGATAGTGAAGGATGACTCAGAGAAGAGTGAAGAAGGTCATCCTAAGAAGGGTCACTATTCTCCTGAGGAGAGAAAAGAGTCTGGAATGACCAAGTCAAAGAGAAAGAACTTGATTAGAAGAGCTAAGAGAAGATCAAAGAAGGCTCAAGAAATCAAGGCCACCTTTGACTCAAAGCAAAAACAAGTGTTTATTTCTATAGGTTTTGAAGTGGTAAAGACTGAAGACTCAACTATGAACTCTAGTACTAGGAGTTCCAGTTTAGTTCCAAATCATTCCAGCAAGAAGAAGAAGACTGACCAACTGTGTACCACTGCTACACAGCCTGAACCATCCAGCTCCAAGAGCAAGTCTCTCCCTAAAAAGCTTGTTGCATCATCTGCAAAGATGAAGATGGAGAAGGAAAGTGATCAAACTCAGTCTTGCTCTCAGAAGAAGACTCTCAGAAGGAAGGAACTCAACTGTGTCATGTGTGGTAGTACTTCTCATCTGGCTAAGGATTGCACGTACAATCCCAAAAGTACCATCCACATAACCAAGAAGAACATTTCTAAGAAGAAGAAGGAAAAAACAGCTTCGAAAGGAAAATTTGTTTCCTTTGGAAGCTCCAAAATAGAGAAGAAAACAAGTGAAAAATTGCCTTCGGAAGAAAAGTTGGTCTCGGAAGAAAGGAATGCTTTTGAAGTACTGAAGCTTGCAGCAGTCAAAGCAAGATCTTCTGAAGGTCTAGACTCCAAGACTTCCGAAGTTGTCAAAACTTCTAAAGCTTTGAAGGTCAGTCCTAATCTTCCAAAGGTGGTGTGGAAGATGAAGGAAGATCATGTGACTAAAAGTTCTTCATTAACAACAGCAAATGATCCTCAAAGCTTAAATATAGGATCACTTACTGTTACATTGTCTTCAACTCATTTCAATAAGCCTAAGACTAATGAGGATTAGGTTTCTAAGTGTAACTAATCACCTCTTTATATGCAGGAATAGCTAAAGACCAAGAAGAACGGTTGGATTATTGATAGTGGCTGTTCCAGGCACATGACTGGCAATGGTTCTCTGCTTTAAAATTTTGAGAAAATTAATGGAGGACCAGTTACCTTTGGATGGGAATCTAGTGGTTACATTTCTGGAAGGGGCAGAGTCAAAAATGGTAAGCTCAGCATTGAAAAGGTAAAGTTTGTCAAAGAGCTTGGATACAATCTTCTGAGTGTATCCTAATTTTGTGATCAAAAACACCATATGCTCTTCACTGAGCATGAGTACATTGTTCTCAAGCCCGGGGTGGCCATTTCTCAAGAGCATATCCTACTCAGAGCCCCCAGGAGAGGGAATATATACAAGATGGATTTACATGAAACATCTCCCTCAGGAGAAGTTTCTTGCTTTCTGTCTAAAGAAAATAGTGATGAGTCTTTCCTTTGGCATAAAAGAATGCGCCATGTAAACTTTAAGAACATGAATAAATTGATTAAGAATGATTTGGTAACTGGAATGCCAAAGAAAGAGTTTACAAGTGATAACCACTGTGTTTCATGCTTGAAAGGGAAGCAACACAAAGTGTCTCATAAGCCAAAGGAAATAAACTCCATCACTACTCCCCTACACCTATTACATATGGATTTGTTTGGCCCCACTAGTGGAATGAGTTTAGGAAGGACGTCTTACTGTTTAGTGATCACAGATGATTTCACAAGATTCACTTGGGTCTTTTTCCTTAGAACTAAGGATGAAACCTCTGAGATCTTGAAGAATTTCATTCTGAAAATTAAGAATCAATCTGATCACAAGGTCAAGACCATAAGATGTGATCAAGGAACATAATTTAAGAACCAAATCCTTGATACATTTTGTGATAAAAAGGGTATTACAAGACAATACAGTGCTCCCAGGACTCCTCAGTAAAATGATGTTGCTGAGAGGAGAAACAGGACACTTATTGAAGCTGCAAGAACCATGCTATCTGACTCTAAACTGCCCATCATCTTCTGGGCAAAGGCAGTTAACATAGCCTGCTATGTGCAGAATAGAGTTTTAGTGGTTAAGACTCATAGTAAGACTCCTTATGAGTTGTGGCACAAAAGGAGACCATTTATTGGTTTCCTCAGGTCATTTGGATGTCCTTCCACCATCTTGAATACCAAAGATCAAGTAGCCAAATTTGATGAGAAGTCAGATGATGGACACTTTATTGTATACTCTTCCCAAGCTAAGGCTTATAGAGTATACAATCTCAGAACTAGAGTAGTTAAGGAGTCAGCCAATGTGACCTTCAATGAGCACACTCCAAGTGTGAAAGGTTCTGGTCCGGATTGACTATTTGATCTTGACTTAGTTACCAAGTGTTTTAACAAGTCTTGTGAGAATGGTTAAGGATCTACAAATAATATATCAACAGGAGATCCTGACCTAAGATTTGAGCTGAGAAGACCAAGCAAGATTATGACTTCAGCTTCTTTGGTGACTAACCCTGCAAATGAAGATCCTATCAGCACAAACATGACAAATTCAGCTGTTACATCTGAGGTGCCTTCAAATTCCAGCTCAGAGGTTCAAAACTCAAGAGAAGGAACTTCAAATGCAGGAGGAAATAGAGGTGGTGATAGTGATCAAGAATTTCTTGATGCTGATAACCACTTCATAGAGGACAACATAAATGATGTCATTCATTGGATCAAGTCTCACTTGATAAATGTGCTGATGTGGTGGGTGACACTCCATTTCCAGATCTAAATTTCTTCAATCTGGATCTGTCCAACCAACTTGTTGTGATCCCTCAACTAAGGATCCACAAGTCACACCCCACCACAAACATCATTAGAAATATTAAGACTGGGGTGAGAACAAGAGGACAAACCCATGACCAAAATGTTTGTCTGCACTCTTGTGTCTTATCCCAGATTAAGCCAAAGAAAGTTGATGAGGCTCTAAAGGATGGAAGCTGGGTTGAAGCTATGCAAGAAGAGCTTCTTCAAATCAGGAGACAGAAGGTTTGGAACCTATGTCCTCTTCCTCAAGGGAAGACTGTCATAGGAACCAATTGGGTTTTTAGGAACAAGAAAGATGATAGAGGACTTGTCATCAAGAACAAGGCAAGACTAGTTATTCAAGGGTACACATAAGAAGAGGGAATTGATTACACAGATGTTTTTGCTCTTATAGCAAGACTTGAAGCTGTAAGAATATTCCTAGCTTTTGCTGCATCCAAGGATTTCAAGGTCCACCAACTTGATGTCAAGTGTGCTTTTCTGTATGGGGTGATGGATGAAGAGGTGTATGTTAAACAACCACCTGGCCTTACAGACCCAGATCATTCTGATTATGTCTGCAAGCTTGATAAAGCTCTTTATGGGTTGTACCAAGCTCCAAGGAAGTGGTATGAAACACTATCTCAGTATCTCTACCAACATGGTTACAAGAGGGGTACTATAGATGGAACTCTCTTCATCAAAGGGACAGTAAATGACTTAATGCTGGTTCAAGTATATATGGATGACATTATCTTTGGGTCAACTAATCCAAAGCTCTGTAAAGAATTTGAGAGGATGATGAAGAATAGATTTGAAATGAGTGCCATGGGGGAACTAAATTTCTTTCTGGGAATTCAAGTGAAGCAAGTTGACAATGGCATCTTCATAAGTCAGTCAAAGTATGTGCAAGACATACTTACAAGATTCAATATGACTGAATGTAAGGTTGTTAAGACACCCATAGCCAGAAACCACTCCCTAGGACCTGATCTTGAGGGGGAGTGTGTGGAAGAACATCTTTACAGGGCTATGATTGGGTCTCTTATGTACCTAACAGCCAGCAGGCCTGATATCATGTTTGCTACATGCATTTGTGCAAGGTATCAAGCCAACCCAAAGATTTCACACCTGGTTGCTGTTAAGAGGATTCTTAGATATCTCAAAGGTGCTCCCAAGCTTGGCCTTTGGTATCCAAAGAGTTCTTACTTCAATCTGTATGCTTATACAGATAGTGACTATGGTGGTTGCAACATGACTGCAAAATCTACATCTGGGGGATGTCAATTCCTTGGTGGAAGGATTGTCTCATGGCTATGCAAGAAACAATCCTGTGTCTCTGCATCAACTGCTGAGGCTAAATACATTGATGATGTAAGTTGCTGCGCTTAAGTGCTTTGGATTCAGAATCACATGTTGGACTATGGATTCAATTTCAAAGAGACTCCCATCCACATAGACAACAACAGTGCTATCTCCATTACAGAGAATCCTATGCAGCACTCAAGGACCAAACACATCAACATCAAGTATTATTTGATTAGAGATAATTTTGAGAAGGGACTAATTAAATTAGTCAAAGTTAACACAAATGACCAATATGTTGATTTGTTGACTAAAGCCTTTGATGAACAGAGATTCAAATATCTTGTATCAGCTATTAGGATGATTAACTTTGAGTAACTTTTTCTTAAAAACTTAAATCAACTTTATTTCTAAAACCTGTGTGTTCTAAGTTGTCTATTTTATCACCTTCATGAGCCTAGTTTATTTTGAAAGAAAAATTTTAATGATATTCCTTAGATTTTTGAAAATTTTTCAAAACATATTTTCCTTCGAAAGATTTCAAGTTGCCTTCGAAAGAAATTTATGTCTTCAAATCAAGAACTACTTATAAGAAATTTACCTTCGGGAGAAATTCTAAGTCTTTCGAAGTTTAAATATGCTTTTAAGTACTTGTATGTATTTGAAGGACAAATATCTTCCGAAAGCAATTAAGTCTCGGAAGATTTATTCTCTTTAGAATAAAACTCCCAAGACTTAATACCTTCCGAAATCAAATATGTGTCGGAAGAAAAACTCTCTAAGTATTTTTCTTCCGAAGCCAAATTTTCACAGTTCTTAAGAATATCTTCCGAAGCCAATTTGGCTTCGGAAGCCTTTTTTCTTAAAAACTTCCGAAGCAAAAACTACCTTCGGAAGATTTTCAACTTCCAAGAAAACTACCTTTTTGGGCACTTTTTCAGAAGTGGGACCTACTTTTGGATTTCAAAGTTTATTCTTTTGCATTAACTTTGTCTTAAATCCATTTTATATATATTCTCAACGGTTCCCCTTCTTCTCACTTTTTCCTTATTCCACAAATTCTTGACCTAGAATTCTCCCAAAACTAACCTTCTTCTTCACCAACAAACCTCCTTCATGGCCAACATTGATCGACGAAATCAACCGGGATTTACCATGCACCTTCACAGACAACACAATCAGGTTGCTCTGTTGGACTCTGAGAAAGATCCTCATTTCTCAGAGGTTTGTCGATACCTTTCAGCGTCTCACTACTTCACCTCCCTTACTATTGATCCTCCTCTTTATGAGGACCAGTTACTTGTATTCTGGAGGACCTGCTAAGAGGTCACCATGGATAGGGAGAAGGCACTATCTGCTATAGTGCAGGGGAGGACAATCTTTATCACTCCGGCCATCATAAACTCACACCTTCAGTTGGATAATGAAGAAGGTGAGCTGTCCTTTCCGAAAGCTGCTGTCAACCATTCTTTTCAGCAGATGGGCTATGAGGGTGACTTTTTAGTCAAAACTTTCAGGAAGGGGAGGGTCTCATCCAAATGGAAATACCTCCTCCATGTCATCATACATAGTCTCTCTAACAAGCATGGAGGATGGGATCAAGTTCCAGAGGACCTCTCCGTCCATGGAATGGTTCAGGGGGTCAAATACAGGTACTCTCAATTTGTCAATACAAATTTACTTGCTAATTTAGACTCCTTAGAATACTATATGTTCCCACGATATGTCCAGCACATTCTCAACTATGAACTAGGCTCACAGTTGAGAGGAACAGGTAATATTCTTAAATTGGGACAGATGAAGCCCAGTATCTTTAAAATACTAAGAAAGCCTATTATTGGCTTCTCCAGGGTAGAAACAGCCCTGGTTCCAAAAATGTTTGAACTCATTGCTTAGGGTGGCAACCTAGCAGCACCAGCTAGTATTGAACCCATACCCTCTACCTTAACTCCACCCCCACAGCCTCAATTTACCATCACCTACAAAAGAAAAACCAAAAAAACTCCTGCACCTGCTATTGAGCATGTGCACAACCTCAGGTAGATAGGGAAGCTGAAAGAATAAATATGATCAACTACCTGATTGCTACAGGACTCTATTAGGCAGCTGCACTTCTTCCCTTATCCTTTGAGTATATGGAATTTGAATATCTCAAGCAACTGGAGGAAAAAGCCATAAAAGAAAGAAAAGCTGCTAAGGGAAGAAGCTGCAAGGTCAAGGTCCATCATCCACAAAAGCCAAAAGAAGTCTGAAGATAGACAAAGGATGATGAGCTTCTTGAAGCTGTATGGATTCTTCGGAAGGAGGCTTGGTCCTATGTCTCCATCCATAATGGATGAGCATATAAGGGTGATCAAGCAGAAGATCAAAAGGGGAGAGCTTGTGGACTTACACTCTCCACCAAGTCCAGCTCAACCTGAAGTTAAGGTAAAGGTTGAACCCACTGAGATAACACAACCTGAACCTAGAGCTGCATCTCAGCCAACTTCATCTTCTGATCTATAGTAGGGTCCTCTTCTCTCTCCTTCTAAACTTGTAAGGGAAGAGAACCCAACTGAGAGGGACACTACTAAACCATCTGGTGCTAAAGACCAGTCCTCTCAGTTGAAAACATCAAAGAGGAGAAAAAGGATGGCCAGAAGAACCCCTACAAAGAAAAAGAAAACTAAGGCATCAACCTCTACACCTCGGGATGAGTCAGAACATCCTGAGGAAATGCATGAAGAGGCTGCTCAACCAACTCCCATCAGAGTAGAGGCTCTTGCAGTTGGAAGACCCATCGTGTCCTGGAGTTTTGCTGACAATCCAGATAGATGGTATGTCATAAGAGATCAAAGAGGTCAGGATGTCTACTTTCAGCAAGACATGCTTGCCCTTCCTTTACATGATCTCTATGACATGAGAAGATTCTATGAAAGTCTGAAGGATCCTAACCATATGATGAAGAGAGGTTTGCTGCTGATCCTAATGAGGACTATCAATATTTGAAGAATCTGTCTATTTTAGTAGCATCAGCCTAGGGGGAGTTTGTAAGGATCAATCTGAAGATTATGAGGCTGATGCAACCAAAGATCTTCCAACATGCACTAAGGAACAAGGATGAACTTGCTTCGGAAGCTTTACACTCTCTAAAGAAAACTCTAAGTGTAAAGTCTTCCGAAGCCAAAAGTTCAGAAGAAATTACTTCGGAAGCTTTACATTTAACAAAAAAAATATTCCAAGTGTAAAAACTTCCGAAGCCAAAGACCAAGTTTTTCCGAAGCCAAAGATGAAGTCTTCTGAAGCTTCAAAGACAAAGTCTTCCGAAGCAACTTTGCTGTGAAGACTGATTTCTTCGGAAGACAGAGAAAAGATGATTTCTCTGATCTACTTTTGATAAAGCTTACCAACTTTCTGCTGCAACTCTGATAACTCACCAACTTGTATGAGTTGGTGAAACTTCCATGCTTTAGTGAATAGTAGATAAAGTCTTTGTCTCTAATTTTCTTCTTTTGTTCCTTTAGACTTTTTGTACTAGGAAAAGTTAGAGAGTTATGTCATGTCATAGTCACTAGTCAAAAGGCAATCTGCATTTTGACTCTAGATTGATCTTGTTGTCTAGATTAGTCAATTCCAACCGTCCTTCCAAGTATTGACGGTTGTAGGTTGTAGTATAAAAGAGTCTCAGGTCCTTGTATTTTATTAATGCTTTGAACACTTGTAATAGAAAATGAGATCAATATACAACATCCTTGAAAACTAATACTTGTGCTATTGTTCTAAGTTCTGTCTAATTGTTACTTGTGTTCCTTATATCTTCAAAGTTTCCTGTTCCCTATTTGAACTGTTAAGTGATCTAAGATCACTTATCTTGTGAAACTAATTGTTGTTAACACCCTAACCGGTCCTGCACATACTAATCCAAAATCCTCTACATCTAAGAATGTTTAAAGTTTGAAGAGACATAGCAAAGAACAAAGTTGATTGTAAGTATGTTTGTCCACTAAACTCTTGCAAGGATCTATTTTCAACACTTTGTGATATTTATCATATTTAGGTTTGATTAGATATGCTAAATAAGTACCCCCGAAGTATGGAAGAATAATCCTCCTCATAAAATGCAAGGTGGCACTTTATCACAACTTGAACTAGGCTACTTAGAGTATAAATTCTCATGATATGATTCACTTTAGGATTCTTTTTGGATTTCACATTGGGATTCTTTTACACTTCACTTTTGAAGTTGATCCTCATTATCCATATTGGGATTCTTTTCTTTGCCTTGTTGGCATGCATCAGCACTTTTAGTGCAAGGTCAACTAAGTCTGTGCTCAGCATAACAAAAGTTGTCCTTATGTTTACTCCAGGTCTGTATTTACATACAACAAAGGAGAAACACATGCTTTTATCAAAGAGAAATTTATAAACCATTTTTGCATGGTGTGTTTAGGTAACCACACAAGCAAACTCTTGGAAAAGTCATTGCTTACCAATACCCTAAGATGGTTTTGGTCCACAATGCATATTAATTTAGTTCATCACAAATATGCTTATCTTGAATCCAAGCTAAGCCTACTGACATATCAAACAGAGTCTTGTAAGTTTTTATTGATTTGAAAAATAGATGCAGAAAATAGTAAATGAGTGTATTATCATTTCTCATGTAAATGCAGAAAGATTCAAAAATAATTACATAATAGTAATATTTTTGGACTTTTCTTGATTTTCTGATTTTTAGGATTTTTGGTTTTGAGAAAATAAAGAAATGGCATATATGTTATCAATACAATAGAGATCATCAACAGTTAGTCCATGTAGCAATGTAATCAGACTAAGTAGATGGAATGAAACATCGATTGTTTCTTGCATTGCCATCGTAGTTTCTGTGAATGATTTATGTCCTGCATTGAATCAAGGTTAATTTCTGCTCTGTTTGGCTCAGTTGCATAATAAACATCATGAGCAGGAAGAACGTTCCTGTCATGGGAAGGGATCAGCCACTGCTAACTTTTCTTGGATTGGCAGGCCTCCATAACTGTCCCTATCACACTAGCAAATCAGTTAGATATTTCAACACAGGCCATTACTATCCTGAGCTGTCCATTAGCATCTTTACATATGACTTGCTGGTATGTGTATGATTTTGCTTTATCTGATGATGTATTAGATTCACCTCCTGAAATTGTTTTCTTTCTCCAACATTGTTTTGGTTTTAAACCAACTGACTCAACTTTAGTTAGTTTAACAAAAGGAGTTAGTTTGGATTTTGAAAATATTTTGGTTGGTTTAGAAAATCTAGTTTGCTTTTGAAAGTTATGTGGAGGTGTAGCAAAGGATCTTTGTCCTTGATCATGTTTGTTTCTTCTGGGCATGTGATCATATTCATCATAAGAAATTTAATCATGATTATAATAATTTGATGGATGTGATCTTCTATGATAACCATTATGCTAAGTATTATTCCTATGTCTGTCATACTTATGTTGTGTGTATGACCTAGGATAATGTCTTGGTGCCCAATAATCATGAATATCATAATGTTTAAAATCATACCCATGGAGATATGATCGAGGAGAAGAGTAGCTATGACGTCTGTTGTAGTACTCGTGCTCCGATCTCGGTGAGTACGACTCTGATGGATGATAAGATCTTTGACCTCTTCTGTGTTATGATGTTGGAGAATTGTTGTATGAACACTCTGAAGTGGTATGATTTCTCCATGTCACAATTTAAGCAGTAATGAAAAGGTCTGGATCTATTTCCCTTAGGCTTGGAAGATGAAGTTGGATTTGATTAGAACTTCACAGCCTTTTGTCTTGGTTGTTTTTATTGCTTTCTCTTGTGAGGACATATATATGTATCACTCTCAGTGTTTTTACACTCAAACGTGTTACGTGAATCTGAATTGCATGTCTCGTAGAGAATTGGTTTTTGTTTTGGAGTTTCTAATGTAGCTTTTGAGGTTGATGGTTGGTTTGGATCAGGTGTAAAAGACTTGGTCTGACTTTTCTTCTTTATTTTAGATCTGGTTTTCTTCCTCTTGACCTGTTCTTTGATTTCTTGTACCACAGGCTTCTGCTTGTTCTTTAACTCTATCTTAATTTTTGCCTTCAATTCAGCCTTTGTTAATTCTGGTTCAAGAAATCCAGCTGGTTTGAATTTCTCATAGAGAACCATAGCCTTTTGTCTGTTGTCAGGCTTTGCTGCTTTGGATTTCTGTGGTTGTGTTTGTTTTAGATTGATTTCTTCAATGACATGATTAGTACATGTCAATGTTGCTTTTTTTAGTTGGTTGGTCTCTTCATCACTTTTAGCACTTACAGGATCTCCATATTGACCATCACATGAATGAAAGGTTTCATTCTGTGGTGATTCAGGTTTGAGGTACAGCTTTGATGCTATTTCAGGAGAGGTGATTTGAGTGATAGTAAATGGTGGATGATCATGCAAATTTGAATCTTCTTTGACTGGACTTGTCATTGAAGTTGGCATTTCTGTGTAGTTATCATTATAAGGAGGAGGAACAACATGGTAGTTCTAGCACTCTTCTTCTGATCTCCTTGTGCATCAAGTAGTTCTTCCAACTTGCTAGCAGTCAGCTTCACATTGTCAAGTTCAACTTTTGTTGATGTATGATCTGCTTTTGTCTTTGTTAGAGACTCAGTGAGGCTTGTAACTTGAGTTAGAAGACTAAATCTTTCTCCAAAGAGTTTGTCTACATCTTTCAGCAGAGAATTGATTTTATCTTCAAAGGCTTTATGTTGTATCTTCAATTTTGTGTTTGCAGCCTTTTTTGTATTGATTGCTTGATTTAGACGCTCAATGTGATGTTGCAAGTTATTGATTGTTTTGGTTGTATTTGCTTCTTATATTTTGGCTTCAACTTCATCCTTTGTGTTTGTTAAATTCACAGAGAGTTCAGTTGTTTGAGCATTTAGCTTGTGATTTCTTTAAGCAATTTATCAACTTCTTTCTCTAGTGAACTGATTTGACTTGAAGTGGTTTGTAGTTCCTCTGCATGTGAAGCTCTTTCCTGCTTTATCATGTATGCTAAATTGTTGCAATGTTTTCGATATGCCTGTACTTCATCTATGCATGTTAATGAGCATAGATTGATTTTTTTGTCTTTAGGAATTTCAAGCAATGGAGGAATGTTTGTGTTGTTGATGTTTGTGGCTTTTGCAAGCTCAGCAGTTAACTCTTTAAGTTTGATTTCTTGTTGAACCATTTTGTCTTGCAACTGGTTTATCTCTTGAGCTAAACTGATGTTTTGTTGATTCAATGTCTTGATATGTGCTTTTTCATTGCTTTGAGATTGTTCCATCTCTGACTTGCATTTTATCAAATCATTAGACAATGTGTTGTTTGAGTTTGCAAGATCACACAAATGTAAATGCATCAGTTCTTTCTTAATGTGACTGATGTACAACTGAATGTTTGTCTTGTCAAACAATGAATTGTTTCTAATGTTTGATATGTTGCTTTTGTTTGGTTGGTTGCAGCTATTTTTTGATTTGCTGCTGTTGTTTAATTGGTTGCAGCTTGGTTTGCTTTGTTTGAATTCTTGAAACCTCTTTCTACCTGCAACAAGAAAGATAGCTCGGTTTCTCGAAACACGAGTGTTAGTGAATGATGTTAAATTTTCCATTTTGTTTAAAAACAAAAAAGATTTGAAAATTTGTTTTATGTTTCAATCAAAATCAAGTTTTAAAAATTTTAATAGAATCCAAAGAACGTCAAAACTCGTCCTAATTAAAGAGTTAACTCGGTTCAATTACAATTTAGTTAAGCTGGACTAAGATTAATCTAGCTTAATTTAAAAGTAACAATATTTAAATCTTTTCAATTAAAATTTAAATGATTTTGTGAATTGATTAAGAGAACTCAACACTTTCGAAGTACATATATCTTGATCAACAGGAAGTAAAAAGGAAGTTCTCAAATCTTCCGAGAACAACTTATAAAAGTTTGTCAAAATGAAAAGCTTCTGAGAACAATTTAAAATTTTGTCAAGATAGAAACTTCCGAAATCAATTTAATTCTTCCAAGAAGTATCCTTAAAAGTTGGTCAAACAAAAAACTTCCGAGACCAAAAGAATTCTTCCAAAAACAAAAACTCTTCCGATAAAAAAAATTTGATGTTGTGATGTTTACACATCCGCTGTGAGTTGTTGTGTTTTGTTCAACGTCCACTGTGGACGTGGTTGTTTGTTTCTGTCTGCTGCGAAGTTACACGTCCGCTATGGACAGATGAATATCCATTGTGGACCTGTTGTGTCCGATGTGGACTGTTGATTACTCGTCCGCTTCGGACATATGATATATTATGATTACTTGTCCGTTGTGTATGTGAGTGTTCAATGTCCGCTGTGAGTGTAGTGTATGTTCTTTTTCTTTACTCGTGCACTGTGGATAATGTTGTATGTCCTCTTTGAACTGATGTGTGAGCTGTGAAACTTAACACATCAGCTGTGGAAAGTTTTGTTCATCAGCTGTGATGATTTGTTCATCAGCTGTGATGATTTGTTCATCAGCTGCGAACACTTAGAAAAAATGTATGTCGTCCGCTGTGGACTTAGTGTATCAGCTGCGGATGTAATACATTAGCTGTGGACACTTGGTTGCACAAATGGTGAAGATTTTCAGCTGTGGAATTAGTGCATCAGCTGTGAAATTATTGCATCAGCTGTGGATGATAGAACACTTGGTCAAAAATTGAATTTCAAGTGTACTTTGTGTATTCTTTGTAAAATTCGATTATGAATGGAATTTCACTTGCAAATACACAAATTAATGTTTGAATGATTCTTGAATGATCAAATGATGACCAAGTGAATCAAAATCTGAATTAAATCATAGATTTGGCTGAATTTTGAGATTTCTAAACAGTTTGGCTTTGAAAAAGTCAAACTTCATGTTCTTGAATGAACAAACTTTTGATTCTTGGATTTCTGATGGAATTTGATAAAATCAAATGTTATAATAGCTATAGATAAGTAATTCTAAGCTAAAACAACAATTAATTTCATATAATCATCATCTAAACTCGGATTTAGATGATGAACACATGAAGAACACAATGAAGAACAAAAACCCAAATATGAGAATTAATGTTCAAAAATTAATGATTTGGATGTTGAAAATGTGAGAATTAATGTTCAAAAATTAATGATTTGGATGTTGAAAATGATAAACGAACCTTAGATTTGATGTTTCTAAGCTAAAATCACTATCAATTTCAGCTAAACAACATCAGATTCGTGATTTTTGATGATTTTTCCTTAACAACAGTGAACTTTTCTCAAGAACACAAAATTTTCAAAAATCTTCAAATTCAAGAGTTGTGGTTGTTCAATTGATATGAAACTTTGCAGATGTGTTAGTTATCACAAACTAAAGCTATTAGAAGCTTAAATTCTATCAAACAACAACAAAATCAAAATTTCATGTTCATGAGCATTTGAAGACTTGAAGAACAAGTTTGCTTGAATCTTTAAATTAATGGCTCAAATGAACTTCAATTTTTGTGAAAACTTGCTGATCTTCACGAAATAACAAATCTAAGCTAATGGTAGCTTGATTTCATCAAAAACAACAACAATTTGCAGATCAAACTTGTGTTCAAATTTTTTAGAAAAATTTGAAGAACAAGGAGCCAAGGCTCTAATACCAACTGTGAAATCGATACTGATGGATCGAATATTGCAATCGTATTATTGTCATTTATCAGATCTGTGATGCGAAATCTCACAGACCTGTTGATGATTTCAAGTGAAGATCAATACAAGATTTAATGTATGATGATGAATGAATGATGAACAATTAAGAACACATATTCATAAATAATCCATTCATTCATATGGATGATGATGCTAGGAGATTACAAGGGGAGATTGTAAGAAAATTCTCTCTCACACACACTCAACCTCAACGTTTCTCTCTCTAGACTAATTCTCTCTTGTTTGTTATATTTAGTGCTTATAATGCTTAGAGTATAAATGACTACACTTAGTCTATTTATACTATTTACATAAATAAACAAAATTATATTTAAGCCCTAATGATTACACAAATATTCTTTTAAGTCTGATAAATTCTTTGTTGCTGATGCGTGACTGCCGGGTGGCTGACGTCATTGGGACGACCGCTGATGTTGATTGTTGACTTTGACCATGGTTGACCAAGTTTGACTTTAATCAATTTTCTTCGTTTTGATCATATTTTCAGCATAGCTTCACCGTGTCGGTTTTGGTAATCATCATGAGATTCGGAACTTAGGTTTTGGTAAGTATCATCTTCAAATAGTCTAACAATACTCCCCCTAAGATGATGCTGCCAAAACCTTATGATTATCAAAAACCTCGGTGTTAACATTTTCTGTTAGAAATTTTTGAAAAAACCAAAATACCCCTAGGGACTTATATTATTTACAAAAAAAATCTCACCACCCTCTCACTTTTCAATTTCTCTCACTTCTCTCTCTCACACACTTTCTCTTTCCTTTCTCTACAGCCACCGGAAAACATCACCTCCCGCCCCCACCTTCCGGCAGCCACCTCCATCGCCACTGCCCCAATGTCCCTAACGATCCCTGCTCACCTCACCACCGTTGTATCTCTTTCTCAGATCTGCGACCACCTCTACCCCCAATCTCCGACAGCCACTCCACCACCACTACCTTGTTGTCTCCGACTATAACTGACGACTACACCACCGTCACATCTTCTTTTTTAATTTACGACAACCTCCTGCCCCCACCCTCCGGCAGCCACCTCCACTGCCACTAAACTGTTGTCTCCGACAACAACTAACTGTTAACCCCACCATCGCATCTCATCTTCAGACCTGTGACCACCTCCTGCCCCAACCTTCGACATTCACCTCCACTGTGACAAATAGTAAACACCTGCACAAAATCCGTACAAAAAGAGACAGAAGTAAAAACGGGTGCCAAATTGAACGGAGTGCGATGACGGATGTGGTTTTTGTGTGATTTTAGGCGGCGATGGCTGGTTTAGGTGGCTTCAAGCGTGAGACGTGGGTAGAGATGTTGATGGTGGGCAAGTTGATGATGATGATTATGATGATGTATAGATGATGAAGATAATGAATAGAGGGGGGTTGAGGTAGGTATGGGGGTGTTTAGTTTGTTTATAAAATAAAACAATAATAAACTTTATAATTTAATATTTAGTTTTTTTTATTTTTAATAAGGGGTATTTTGGTCAATTAACACTCATTTAGCACTTAGTTAATGAAAACCGTTAACACCGTTACTCAAAAGGAAGAAAACAAAAGCGACTTGTAAAACTTAGGCCAATAATGAAAACAAATTAAAAGTTGGTACTCAAATGGAGACAGTTTGCAAAACTCAGGGACGAAAATCGAGATTAACTCTTGTTACCACCACATGTCGCTCACCACTACCAACACACGACCGTCACCACGCTTCGTCTTCACTGACGATGCTTACCAAACACCACCAATCACCAAACATTGGTCACTGCCTCCCGTCGCGCGTCCACCCTGTGGTCTGGTCTGTCACACCACCGCATCTGCCCCTCTCTCTCTCCCCCTCCCTTTATCTCTCTTCTGCCATTTCTGATCTCTTTCTCCCCCTCCCCCCCTTCTCTTCTCTTTCTCTCTCTCTCTCTCACTCACTCTCTCTCTCTCTCTCTCTCTCTCTCTCTCTCTCTCTCTCTCTCTTGTCTCCGACCAATCCGTCATTTCCAGCAGATTTTTGCTTCAATATTTGTGGTCACTGATGGTGGCGATTATAAGGACCGGCCAATGGGGTCGTCGGAGCATGGTGTCATTGCATTAGTAGTCATTGTTTGAAGTTGAAAGACTCGCTGTTAGAGGGTCGCCGGAGTAGATGGTTCAACTAGCATGATGCTGCAGAGAGAGGAAAAAAAAAGATGTGGACCGATAAATGCTTGACACGCTGCTATAGCCACCGTGCTTTTGGAAATTGTACATTGCACTTTGCTGTTGGTACGTTGGAGGTCTCATAATTCTCGAGCATATTATTAGTTTTAAACCAAACGTGTACGTATAAAGCTAGCATAGTATTAGTTCTAAAAAACATTTACGTATAAAGCAGCTATACGTGATAAATCTAAACAGATGCAAGAATTCAAGCCTATGTAAGCAACCATGACAAGAGATTTAGCCAATGCAAAAAAGCGAACATAGCCGAAAGACGGCATCATAAGCCGATAAACCAGCAAAAGTAAATTTCTTGATATTTTTTCTTTCATAAAAATTTAAAAAGCCACAAGCTATTATGTTTAACTGGAGCCCTTGTCAAGGAATAACAAAAGAAGCAAAACCAACAAGAAGCCAAATTTCTTTGCACAATTTCGCTATTTCCTACTCTCTCCTTTCTTTTATCGCCAGAAAAATCCCACACGTCGAGAGGGGCAAGAACAGACAGCTTAAACAACACACACAAGGTGGGTATACATCAAGCCAATAGGATTCTACCCATATATGTATGTACCTACTACTTACTCCCTCTGACTGCAATCATTTCAAAACTTCCAAATCCCTTCTTTCTCACTACTTCCATCCCCATATTAAAAAAAAGAAAAAATTAACCAAAAATCAAGGCTTCTTTCCCTTTCTTCCAGTAAATTCAAGATTTCATCTTCGGGTCGGGTGAAATATCACCATTCTTTCCCAGGTGTGTCAACAGTAACTTTGGCTGTGTCCCTTTAAAGATCTTGGAGGCTACTGGCAAATCCAGGTACTGCACACACAAATATAACAAACTCATTCAGAATCCAAGATCAATAAATTGTCACAAGATGTGTCAAGATGAGCAAGTTCAGATGAGAGACACAACCCAAATAGACATGTTCACAAGGTTAAACTTGCCACCTCTAGTTTGCCTATTACCAAGAATATAAGTAGAGGTGGCAAAATGGTTGGGTCGAACATGTGGTGCAACGGATGAAAACTCGTTATTTTATAGCTACAAAAACTACACCATTACAAATATATATATATATATATATATATATAACTAACTTCTAAATAGAGCAGTTTAAGAGTTTACTCTGCCCTTTAATACACTTCGAATGACTCAACCTATTTAAATCATTTGTTTTTTAATCAATAGACCCGTTAAATAGTTCGAAGTTGCCACCTCTGCTGCTAATACCAGAATAAAGGATCAATGCATTTTAAAGTTGGTTTTAACATATATTTCTTTTTACCTTACTTACATCTCTGTAGAAAGAACTTATCTCCTCTTCTGTGAGACCTTCCTCCTCTTCGGCTGTTTCTTCCCATCCCAATAAGCGTAAGAATCTTGTTTCTTCTTCCTCTGAGTAGAGAATGACACCAGAGTTCAAATCAGTCTTACCGTTACTATTATTAGTAGTAGATATCTCAGCTGCCACATCAGCATCACCATTGCAGGCTTTATTTGCTCCAGACTGTTGAGACCCAACTTCAGTAACAGTAGCAGTCTCAGCTTCATCATGCTTATCACTAGCAGAGATAGCTGAAGCAGTATCAGGTGTAACAGGGGTCAAAGATTTCTTCCTCATCAGGTTAAAAAACTCATTTCGGCTCTGAACATGAGAAGAGGGTCTCTTCTCAAGCGTAGCTACACCTGGCTTGCGCTCTCCAACTGCAACAGCAACAGATGGATTGTTTCTCAATGGAGGAGCAGGACCAACAACAGAGGGCACACCAAGAGGGCTAACTGGTAATTTCCCACCACCTGTTGGACTCAAGTTGTCCTTAGCGTTTGGTGTCACACCATTTCTTTCACGTGATGGTTTGAGCACATGAAGTTTTCCCACAGAAGATGTCTTTAAAGAGTCTGGCTTTGTAGAAACATGTCGGGGAGAGTGTGCATGGTTGGCAGGATGAGAACTCTGAAGCTGTAACTGTGTAACCTTTGGCTTGGATTTATCACTAGAGTTTAACGCCTGAAAGAATTATAAAAATATATAAATTCAGAAAACATACACAAGACCCATTTGTCTAATGCCCTACTGCTGTAATATATAACATCTGTTCTGCTGTTTCCAAGAATCCAAGTTATTAAATTTCCAACACCAAACAGATGTAGCTTGTTTAATTCTTCAATGTATGTTTTCATATAGAGATTTCATGGTTCACTTGCGTCAAATATTTACAGTAATCGACACATTAAAGTGTTCTATATGTGTGACATAAAATAGACAACAAACAAAAAATATCACGGTATTTAAACTCATTGCAAAAATGCAAATATAGACCAAAGATTCAAAGTACTTGTTGATTATTGCCAAACCCTACAAGCAGATCACAAGTACCCAAGAACCTAGATGTATGAAGAATAGAACATTAAACATAATATAAAATACAGGAGAGATCGAGGAGACTAATACTGAAACAAGTACAAAAATATAACCAAAAAAGTGGGGATAGAAAAGTCAAAATAGACATTCAAACACTAAACTTTTAGAGGTGTTGGTGGGAATATTTTAGTTTTTTGAATATACATAGATGGGGTTAGAAGGTGGCACAAGTACTTGAAGACGTATATTACTTATACACCAAGAAGTGTGAACGTCATAAACCAAAATGTAAAATGACTAAGACGGCATATACTATAATTGAAAACCAGACATACGTAAGGTTAGACTAGAAATCAAGAAAAGGTTCAAAGACACATTTACCAAGGCTTTAGGCATGGAAGGAGTCATGGGAATCAATTGTCTGGATTGCTTGACTGCAAGCTCCTCGAGCCTTTGGGTTCCAGCAGACAACTAAATCAAAATAAACAAACATTAAACGCAAAATATTTGCAAAGGCAGGTCGGTTGGGCAGGATCACAGAGCAAACAGATAACATTTGGTACAGTTCTATATGAGCCTTTTGACCTGAAACACTTTTCTATCCAAATACTTTCATAAATATTCATTGTTAGATATTAGAAGGTTTTATGCAATAAAAGTAACATTCAAAGCTGACTTTCTACTGCTTTGACCACATGATCAATTCCTTTAACATTTTCTTATTTTATTGTAGAAGATAAATAATTAACCAAAATCAATGCTCATAATTACATGGGTTGAAAGATACTTAAGCTACCTGAGGAGCAGTCTGAGCCCAAGGAGGACCCCGTGCCAGTGTTTCAGCCATGTTCCTACCAGCTGTCAAGCTTGTAGTTGCAGAGACTGGTGTCGATTGCACAGCAGAAGTGTTGCTTCCATTACTCCCGACTATCACAGGCACCTCAGCCAGTGCTGAGGTCCACCCATCACCGCCAATCACAGCTGAATTCCCAATTGGCAGGCTCTGAATTGCACTACATAGTCCAGGAGATGGGACTCTTCCAATGTCAGGATCTGTTTGTCTTTCTTCTGCTCCAAGAGATGGAAAATCCCTTTCAAACGCAATCTTCACACCACTAATGCCACCACCAGACCGTAAACCACCACCATTGCTGTGGCTTTGGATATTTTTGTTAGCACTGGTTGAGTCAGCTACTACTTTCCTGGGCCACGACTCGCCACGCTTTGCAGATACGCTTGAGTGTGAACGTCTTAACCCTTCTTTTTCAAACCTACTTGGTAAAATATTGCCCAAGGGATCAGAATAATCGCGATGCCTACTTTTGATTTTTCTTTATCAGAATACCGACCAAAACTACTGTAAGACCTTGAATGAGATGACCCGTTACTACTAGAAGTGCGTCTGAAGTATGAAGAAGTTGTCCTTTCTGAAACAGAAGGCCGTCCTAAATCATTATCACTTATGTTAACATGTGACTTATTTCTTGTGGCCTTTGATCACTTTTCATCTAAGAAAGAATCTTGTCAGATTTATATATGTAACCACAATCATAAAAAAACTAATAGCATATAAAAGAATTACCAGAGTGCAATGAAGATGACTGAGATTGAGGGTGGGATGTCGTGCTTAAACTTCCACTGCTCTTTAACCATTCGGGTACAAATGTTGGCTCACTTCTTTCCATAGCTAATGCAGAACATCATCAGAACATAATAACAAAGAACAAATGTTCATCTGAGTATTATAGTTCAGTCCCTTTTGCCTTCCTCTTAAACAAAAGAATTATGCGTGTTCCATCCGATTAACGAATTCAGCTACGAAAGCCATGTAAGCTTCTGATACTACCCTATGGGTTTAGCCCTTCTCAATAACACCACTATTATCAGACAAAAGAATCCAAAAAGATCATGTACACAGTTAGGCAGAACTCATCATCTCCATCAAGTATTTACCAAAATTCACTTTCAATCAATGAAGAACAGAGATCAACAACCGTCCCTGATGTTTAAAACCCATCCATATTTCAAGACTGAACGAATTTACAAGACCCTCATCTTATAAATAAGTTCAATCAACACCACCACAAAACAAAAACCGTCTTATATCATCCACAAAACATAACCCTCGATGAATACTTCAACCCCATTACACAGAAGCATGAAACCCTAAAAGAACAGGCAAACCAAATCGAAACCCTAATTTCTGTTCATCCAATACACAACCGTGAATAATCGACAAAAGGGTGTTGTAAATTCGTAAAATTGGCGACAAAACAGCCAAAATTAAACTAACCCACAACGGATGAAACCAAGGAACACCCAAAAAAACCCTAATTCGGCGCCTCTGTTATCTTTCACCCCTTGGGATGTCAGTGCGATTGAATTGAATGGAACAAATTGGTGTGTGTGTAATGAAGAAATAACGCCAAGAGTCGTTCAATTAGGTTGTGTTGTGAAGAACAATTGGGTAAGTGTGTGTGTGTGTGTTTGTAGGGGAGATGGAGAATGAGAACCACCGTGAAGCCGCTTTGATTGCGCCGTGAGGATGAACAATTTTTATCTCACACTGTGTGTTTGTGTGTTTGTGTATGTGTGTGAGAGAGATGAAGAGAGTTTTCCTTGTTTGGTGTTGGTTTTGGAATTGATGTTGGTGTGTTTGGCGTGAGGGATTGTTACTGTGAAATCTACAAAAATTTGTGTTGTTTTTCTAACCTTATTTAACTTGATTGTATTCTTAGCAATTATCTTTAGATATATTTTATAAAACTCATGTCTTAGAATTTATTTGAACAAATCTTTACTATTTTAGTAAAATTTTATGTTTGTAGATTTATTGAAACTAGATTCATATTCTACGTTACGTGAAAGGGTGATTTGTTGTAATTTTTAGAGGAAAAAGCTAGATTAAAAAACAAACAAAGAAAAGACAAGAAAATCTAAAACCAATCCCCCCTTTCCCAAGGATCAAATCTTGGTGGACGTGAGGTTCTCCCGACACATTTTAAAGTTGGGACAACCACTGCTTTTGTGTTTCCCTTCGTTAGATAAATCCCTTATGCAAATGTCATTATTCGTAAAAACAAAAAAGAAAAAGTTATCGTCCAATTATAGAGTGTCAAGTGGTTGGCGGTTCAATCACTACTAAGTACTATTTGAGGCTTTATAATTCATATGTAGCTAATTTTAAAATATATTCAGCCTATCATCAACCGCTTAACCATGTTTGGAAGTTTAAGCCACTAAACTTTAATGTTTTTATAATAAGAAGACGAAAGAAACAGTATTTAAACCGGGTCGGATTGAATTGAATTTAAGATTAGGTAAATCATGTTTTACGCCACTAAACTTTAATGTTTTTATAATGTTTTTAGGTACTATTCATGTTTTTATATTTTAATTTATTACATTTGATTTTATTTTAACTCTAAGTCATATTCACATACTGATGAGGTTTTCAATTTCTCGCTAAAATTTAAATAATATCACAAAAGCATTTTTAAAACATAAAAGCTTTTATTTGATTTTTATATTTTTTATCAAATAAATTCCTACTTTTTTGGATTTTGAATTTCAATTTTATCTCAAAGAAGGTTGGATTTCTATCAATAAGTTTCTCACTACTCTCTCTCTCTCCTTCTTTCTCTTTTCTTTCTTTCTCTTTGTAAATAAAATTGTATTTACCTAATTTTGATTTATTTTATTTTTTACACTGATGGAGCTAAATTAGATAACCATGTTGAACAATCTTGATATTAAAGTTTAGGACTTGACCATTTAGGTTCATATAATACGAGTTCAAATGCAATGAAGTAACCAAAACTCTAATGAAACATATTGTATTAAAATATAGTTCTTGATGAGCAGCTTATTTATTTCTATCTAATACATTTTTTTAGCAATTATCATAACTTTTTATTACTTATTATTCATTACTTAAAAATATCTTCAATGGTTTCCGTATGCATGCAACTTACTTGAGTAAATGGTTTAACAATTTTGATAGATTTTTTGAAACAAGGAACGTTTTTTTAGATTAGTTGTCCTACTATTAGTATAAATAATCACTAAAATTATAAAATGCAATGAGAGTTTCTGGTTATTTTATAGACTTTTCATATTCATATCCATTAATGATAGAACTACTCAAGAAAATATAACAAACAGTATGTCTTCTTACCTTATATCATATAAAATCTTAGTTTCTACTAACTTTATGTTTTGCATTAACCATTAACAAAAGTTCAGGATAGTCATTATCGAGGGTTGTTTATACTTGATACATTCAATTTTTATCCTTGGTCAGTTATATGTTGTATTATCTAGGTTTAAAAATCAAAAATATTTAAAACTATTACTTTTAGGTAAAGAAGGTAATGTTGCAGATAAAACAACAAATGTTATACTGGAGTGTTGCATGTAAATCTATAACCATATGTCAATTTGTTAAGTTTATTTTTTTCCTTTTTTCACATGTGTATCACATGGGTTTCTTACCTAATAACTTATGTATAACAACTTTTGACACAAATGATCTAAGTTACTAAGTATAACTATTTTGGTATTAATAGTTCACTAAGTTGACAAAACCGGTAAAAATGAAGACATGTCCAAACTTACAAAGATTATATTATTATAGATTTATTAAGTAATGACATTATTTATTAAACCTTATAAAACTTGGTTAAAAGTTAATTTTACAAATGTAACACTTTTATATAATAAAACTAAAATTTCGATCATTCTTTACAAACAAATAAAACTACAGTGAATAAACCGTCAAAAACCCAAAAGCTACTTATTTCTAGATTTGCTAAAACGTTTAGACATTAATCAAGTTAAAGTTATGAAATTTCAAACAGAACAAAAACAAACTTTTTCGACAAAGATTCAAAACAACATTATTAGCATGTTTATGAACGCTAATTTTCCATTCCTATCAAACATTTAGAAACTTAATCTCATGCACACAACGTGTCAATGTGAACGGGGCATATAAATCCGATTATAAGTCGAAATGTTGTCAAATCATAGTGTCGACAAACAACATTTTCTCACCATCATATTACATACTAGATTTGGTGATATAAGCTTGGACTTAATATTTAATACTAGGATTAGTCCACAAATCTCATTAGCATCCACACTATTATAGGACCTGAGTAGGACGTCGACCTGTTGATCTCACTTTGAAGATACATGCCGTCAATGCCATACTTTCATGTGAGTTTTCGCGACGCCAATTCTATTTAAATTGTTTTTAAGGAAAAGCATGTTATACTTTAAATATACATGAGGTGTGTTACTTATTACACATATTACACACATGCATGATGTATATCATTTGAGACGCCCATTTATGCATACAACTGTTTAAGTTATGAACTTGAGCCGCGGGATTTCATGGAAGTAGTATAGCAGGGTCGGCCCTGAGGGGGGCCGGGTGGGCGACCGTTCAGGTCCGATCTCCTCAGGGGTCTGAATTTTTTTTAAAATTTTATATATTATATATACGTATGTATTTTAATATATATCTATAATATAAACTACTAATAACTCTTTATAAATCCAATAACATTGTGATTATTTTACCCATCAAAATTTACCTAAAAGACCATTAACATTTTAAAATATTTATCATATAACTTTGACCAAATCTAAACCTATTTAATAAGATAATACCAAAAATGCTAGTAGAGCCCCCCGATCGATTAATTAAGTAAATTAATCAGTCTGTTACAATATTTTCTTTTTATTTATTGTATAACAATTATTGCCGTATTATAAATTTTTATAGACAAATTATTCGTTTAGGACTTTTTGTTATGTCTTATTATAGGGCTCATTTTTGTTGTCGCCCCATGCCTAGAGCCTCTTGAATATTCTCAGGACCACCCTATTATTATTGGGTTTGACTCACCCGGCAATCTTGACCCGTATGGTGAGATTTGGGTGGATTGGCTGAAGAAATAAAGTTTATCGATTGTTTTGGGTTAGCATATATTGTTAAGAGGTCGGGATGGGTTCAGCCCAAGGGAAAGAATGGGTCTTCATTAACCCATTCAAACACAACAACAGAGATGAATCCCAATCTCTGTCTTCTAATCTTCTTGAATGACCACACCTACTATGGATTTTTTTAACTTCTTGCACCTGCATATTTTTTGAAATACGTTGTTTCGTCCTCTTCTTGATACATCATCACAAAGTTAAAGAAGATCGATCTGTGGTTCTATTCTTCAATCCGTTATTCAATAAATTTGAAAGTTGACGATTTTGGGTTCTAAATCACTTTGAACGAATGCTTAAAGTTTCTAGGAACGAACGAACATGGGGGTATGTTCTTGATGCAGGATCGGGTTAGGGTGTTAACTACAATTAGTTTCACAAGAGGAGTGATCTTAGATCATTTAACAGCTCAAATAGGGAACATGATACTTTAAAGATACAAAGAACACAAGTAACAATAAGACAGAACTTAGAACAATAACACAGGTATAGTTTTCAAGGATGTTGTATATTGATCTCAAGTTCTATTACAAGTGTTCAAAGCATAATCTAAAATACAAGGACTTGAGACTCTTTTATACTACAACCTATAACCGTCAATACTTGGAATGACAGTTGGAATTGACTGATCTAGACAACAAGATCAATCTAGAGTCAAAAGGCAGATTGACTTTTGACTAGTGACTATGACATGCCATAGCTCACTAACTTTTCCTATAACAAAAAGTCTAAAGGAACAAAAAAAAAAAATTACAGACAAAGACTTTATATGCTATTCACTAAAGCATGAAAGTTTCACCAACTCATACAAGTTGGTGAGTTATCAGAGTTGCAGCAAAAAGTTGGTCAGCTTTATCAAAAGTAGATCAGAGAAAGCATATTTTCTTTGTTTTCCAAAGAAATCAGTCTTCACAGCAAAATGGCTTCGGAAGACTTTGTCTTTGAAGCTTCGGAAGATTTCATCTTTGGCTTCGGAAGAACTTGGCCTCTGACTTCGAAAGTTTTCACACTTGGAATATTTTCTGTTAAGTGTAAAGCTTCCGAAGTAATTTCTTCTGAACTTTTCGCTTCGGAAGACTTTACACTTAGAGTTTTAGAGAGTGTAAGGCTTCCGCAGCAAGTTCATCCTTGTTTCTTAGTGCATGTTGAAAGATCTTTGGTTGCATCAGCCTCATAATCTTCAGATAGATCCCTACAATTGAAGAAATCAGTCAGTTGTTTTCTTGGTTCCAAAACAGATTCTGTACTAGGTTTTAAGTCAATCTTTGCTAACCATATCGCAGCCATCGATCATGAGATCTCTTCATCTTATTCAATTTCAGTCTTTTGATTCTGGGTTTGATTGATTTTCTTCTTGAGTATTAATGGCAACCATGGATTTTTGCAGCATCTCATCTCAAGCTATGTTGATCAGAAAATTTGGTTTTAAACAATCCAAACAACGTTGTTTTGACTGATGTTCACCATCGATTTTAAACATAAAATATCCAGGTTTGATATCGAAGAATCGATTTTAAACATAAAATAACTAGGTTTGATATCGAAGAATCCTTCGTAATTTTGAACAGTGATTTCCATTAAGATGGATTTCAAGCTTTTGGTTTTGTGAATATTTTCATCAAAATAACTAATCAATTTTCTAACAAGTGAAGGTTTTAAGCTTGAATTTTGTGATTGTATTTAACATTTGAATGATTATTCTTTAATTATTTCATATCAAGTTAAATCTTTTGCGTCATTTTCCTTAGTTTGATGCCTTTGTGTGAGTTAAACATATAGAAATGTGTCGATCTTATTTCTCGACCATGTTTTTTTATAAATCAGGTATCCTTATCTTGATAACCAAACCTCAATAAGTTTTTTACAAAGACCCATTCTGACCCGTACCCGTTCTGACCCGAACCCATCTTGACCCGGATCCATCGTAACCCTCTTTTTTAAGCAACCCATCCTAACCCAAACTCACCTTGACCCAAACTCATCCTGACCCGATCATCAATCCAGTCCAACCCGCCCACTTTACCACCTATAGGTTTGACATTCACATTCATGGTTGGTTGCTCAAATGATAACAAATGGCATTAAATGAATGCATACTTCCAAAAACGTAAATTTACTATTTTTCGTGATAAGACATTAGCATGAGCACTAAAACGATCACTGGGTTTGATTGTAAACCCAATATAATTACATCATATATTTCAAAGGGGGTTTTATTTTGATTAACTAATAAATAAGATGGAGGGCCATTTTATACATTTTGTTTTTCTATTTTATTGAAATCACGGATCCCATCATCAAAAGAAACCGTAAACGAAGCAATGGTTATAGTTACAGTCGCAAAGAATTCCTCTCACTTGCCTTTGCAGTCGTTGGTTTGGTGATAATATTTTATGGATTTCTACCCCAATGCAAGCAAATGCCGACTCGACAATAATCGAAACAATCATTTACACTTGTGAAACACAAGCATTTCACTTGCGAAACACAAGCATTTCACTTCTGAAATTGAGCTTTTTTTTCAAGATTTATATTTTGATGTTCAAGTTTTAGACTATAAAAATAAAATACAAATCATTTAAATGTTACAATCATTATTTTTATCATTATTTCATATACAAAACCCTTTTGTTTCAATGAACAGTAGGAGTAGTCATGTACAAATGATATGCTATCAACAAAAAACCACTTAAATCCATTAAGCGACTAACAAATCACTGTTGAAAGCATAAACAGAACCATCTGATGTCGAACCCCTAGAGTTAGGGTTTAGAAAGAAGATAGATCTAGCAGCCATAGCTTCAGCTCCTCTACAACAACGAGGACCATGAAGTCTCATCGGAAAGGAAAGGGAACCTCCGTCAACGACAACGATACTGGCGGTAGCTATTTTTGACATGAACAAGCATTGGGAGATCTTAGAAGGAGAACAAGTAACAACAATTGAAACCTGGATATGAGAATGGAAGGAGAATTTGATTATCGATGTTGAGATTTATTTATAATATTTTTAAGCTCAAATTATCCTCACTAGCAGTTCTAAGCATCAAGTGATCCAATGGCTCTAATCTATTCCGTAGTTTTTTTTTTTTTTTTTTTTTTTTTTAAATATTTTATATATGTACTATTATATTACAGTATATAGTTTTTTGCATTTTTATAGTCTTTAATATGGGTTCGGACAATGTGCGGACTACTTTTGCTTTATTTTGATGTTGTTTTAACTACATTTACATGCTCTTTATGTTTATTTTGCAATGGCATATTAGCTATAATATTAAATTTTTTGAATAATAACGATTTAGTTTTTTTTTTATTTTCATTATGTTTATTGCAGTAAATTTGAATTTGAATTTCAATTCGAATAGCTTATTTGGACCGAATAATGCAAATCTTAATGGAATTTGTATCGAATTCCAATCTAGTTTAAAAAATTCCAAACTTTGAATAATTCAATTTGAGTAACCCGAATTTGATTCATATAAGCACCCCTATCGGTTGGGCATTTGATTCTGGTCCGCACGACCGATTTGGTTTAGTCTTAAAAAAATTGCAAAACACATAAATAATTTCAAATGCTTCTATCAGTGTTTTATAATTTATAGAGTAAATTACATTTTTCGTCCTTTAAGTTTATATCACATTTCAGGTTTCGTTCTTAAACTAAGAAAATTACAGTAGACATCCTTTACATTTAAAAAAGCTTGCACACTTCGTCCTTCTCACTAACGACCGTATATTTTAGACGTTAAATAAGTGCATGTGCTTGTCATGTGAGGGCAAAATGATCATTTTATATTTTATATTTGAAATTAAAATTAAACAAATAAAAAAGAAATACTTTTGCCTTTTTCTTTCTTTATAACCATGAAATCTGAACCAACCACACCACAGAAACAACCCTGCAACTCCAATCGCCACCACCCTCTAAAACTCCGATCATTCTACCCCTTCAAAATTAAGGCCACCATCACCCCCTGCATTTCCGACAACAACCCCATCGTCTATTGCTCAATCTCACATCTCTCTCTCTCTCTCTCTACCATTTCCGCGAAGGTGGTGGCGATTAGATCGGCTTTTGGCTTTCGAGGTCCGGTTGCTAGATGATTTGTTAGATTTGTTCTTGCTTCTGAGTTGCGGTTGTGGCCGGAGGTCATGGTGGTCGGTGATGGTGACACCATCATCGCTAAATGCAACGTGATTGACTGATTAAGGGGCTTAGTAAGGTTGTGTGAGATGTATGGTGTTCTCTATGTGTAGAGATAGACTGTTGAGGGTGGGCGACGAGTGGTGGCCGACGAAGGAGAGGCGGTGATGGTCGATGAAGGAGCTAACTTAGTTTGGGGGAGATATGTATGAAGCTTTTTTGTATGATGAAACTGGGACATGAGGTTTATCAAGAAACCCAAATTGAAATGTGAGATGAAACAAGAAACCTCAAATTGAAAAACTTCAAATTGGGTGTGGATTCGAAGAAAAAAAATTAAAGAAACATGTTGAAAATCTAGAAAAGGAAAAAGGGTTTTTAAGATTCTTACTTAAAACTCAGACATCAAAACATGAAATAAAAAAACCCTAACTCAAAAGGTTTAAAAATGAGAAAAAAATTCCATGTTAAAAAGTGAGATGATAATATACAAAACAAGAAACAATCACTAGGATTTCAAGAAATCTTTCACATTTGTAAGGGATAAAAAAAACCCAAACAAAAGAAAATTTTCACATTGAATGTGTGAGGGTGAGGTATCAGGTTAGCAGTGGGGATGGGTGGGGTGATTGAGGATGTGGTCGGAGGTTGTCGGAGACGGTGGCGGGAGGCGGTGGTGGCCGTCGGCAGTTGACGGTTGCTTTTATGTAGAGAGAGAGATAGAGATAGAGAGAGAGAGAGAGAGAGAGTTGAAGGTAGGTGGGTGAAAAAAATTCAATAATCTAGTTAATATAATATTTTTTATTAATAGAAGTAAAAAGATTAATTTACCCTCACATGCAAAACACATGATTTGATTTAACGGACAAAGTTAACGTCCGTTGGAGGAAAATACAAAACATGCAAGCATATTTAAATGTAAAGGACGTTTACTGTAATTTCCTTAGTTTAAGAACGAAACCTAAAATTTGTTATAAGCTTAAAGGACGAAAAATATAATTTACTCTAATTTAAATTAGTCGCTAAAGTTTTAAAACTAGTTTATCTGAGTATCTCATATCTCATTCTTTTTCTAGCTTTATGTTTAATTGTGGTCATAAATCCATTGATTCAGCAAGTTTAATGGATTAATAGTCCATAGTTTGACTTTGACAATGGCCCCCTGATGGGTTGAAACTTGGAGTCGCCATGTAAAACGGATCTATCATAGAACCTTGTTACTTTGAATAACTAAAATAACAAATACGATAAAATTTTATTAATTATAAAATAATATTTTAAGATAAGATATTAACTTTTTAAAGATTTGTTTTTAAACATTTTTTTTGTATTTTTCTTAAAATTAAATATTTTATTTCAAAACAAACCTTTTTAAAAATGATATTTTTAAAAATTTTCTTATTATAACTCCCAATTTTTAATTATTTTGGTTTATAAAAATTTTACTTTTTTAAGAACAACAATATTAAAATATTTTATATTTTGTAAAATTTTGTTTCATTAGAACAATATTAATAAGAAAATATGTTTCTTAATTATTTACAAAACTATTTTAGATCTAAAAAGAATAAAAAAATATTATTAGTAATTAAGGTAAATATTTAATAAAAAAGACAAGTTAGAAAATTTGATGAGAACAAATGTAGTATGTCTCGTGTCTCCCTAGTAGGGCTGTTCAAATAGCTCGACGCTCGAAACTCGCTCGAAACTCGTTCGAAAAAGCTCAAAAAGATTTTGGCTCGGTGTGAGCTGAGCTGTTTGCTCGCTCATTGCTCCCTTTTTACTTTTTTTAAACATATTTTTTTGAATTTTTGTATACTTATTTAAACATTGCATCAAAGTGGGTATAGTGGACGTGAAAATGACCACAATAGAGGGTGTGGACGTGAGTTTTACGGTCATTTATTAAAGCTCGAGTTAAACTTAAACTTATTTTGTATGTTTTTTTTGTTACATTGTTGAGTTTGAGTTGAAAATTGAAATTTCTGAATGCATTATTAGTTTTGTACTAGATTGCAATATGAAACCGAGCCAAACCGAGCGCTCGGTTATAAAGCGAACCGAGTTCGAGCGAGCATTTTTCGCTCGATTTCTTAAATTCGAATAGAACCGAGCGGCTCGGTTTGTAAACGAACAGAATTCAAGCGAGCCTTCGTTCGATTTGGTTCGGTTCGTGAACAGCCCTACTCCCTAGGTACCTTTTATAAGGGTAGAAAAAGAAAAATGGTTGTGACACATGTCTTAGTATTAACTTTATGTAAACAACATGTTAACTTTTTAAGGGGGTGTTTGGTCTAGCTTTTTTAACAACGCTAATAGCTTTTTTAGCTTTTTTTTTTTTACAAAATAAGCTTAATTTGGTGTTTGATTTAGCTTTTTAAGCTTATGTTTATTAACTTATATAAGTTAATTTAAAAAAGCTTATTTGAAAAAGCTTATTTAAGCTTATTTGAAAAAGCTTATTTAAGTTTATTTGTGTAAGAATGTAAGTTACTCATTTGCCCTCAAATAATAGTAGATTAATAATTATTGAAGCAATTTATTACTGAAACAAATTAAAGAACGGTGGATTTAACGCATAATCAATTTGTAGAATATAAGCTAATCCAAACATTTAAAAAAAGCTTATTAAATAATAGAAAATAAACTATAATATACTTAAAAATATAAGTATAATAAAAAAATAAAAGCTAGGCAAACACCCTTAAGTAGGCATTGTGACATGTCATGCATATACCATATCAAATTTAAATTCATACAAGTGCTAATAATTAACATGTATTGAAACAAAAATTTAATAGCTTTTTAAAAAATATCCAAATTTATATTCGTTTTACGTTTTAATAATTTAAATTGTCGTTATTCATAATAAAAAAAAGTTATGATTATTAATTAAAAAAAAATTAAGGTCAACACGTCCATTTAATAATTTGATTAACAGAATAACTTTTTTATATATATTTATAAAAATATGATTTTATGCCACTCAGAGATAGAAACTCAAAAATCTAAATTCAAATTCCTAAAAGTCCTTATAATTAACATGTTTTGAAACTAGAATTCAGTAGTTTTTTTAAAACATATTTTTTACTTTTCTTTTACGTTTTAATAACTGAATATTGTCATCAATTTCATGAAAAAAATCGAAAATTTAAATTAAAATTCCTCATAATTAACATGTTTTGAAACATGAATTCAATAGTTTCTTAAAACATGAATTTTTACTTTCTTTTTACGTTTTAATAACAGAATATTGTCATTAATTTCATGAAAAAAAGTCAACAATTTCATGATTATTATTTGTTTTTAGCTAAGCACTATTTTTTCCACAATAAGTCTTAAATAAGTCAATTTATCACAACCATTAACTTTTTTATTTATCAAATCTGATGACGTAGACAGGGCCGATACCAGGGAAAGGTGATGTAAGCAAGAACTTAGATATAGCCAAAAGACAAGAACACGACAGAATGGATCTCATCGTAATGCCACACGACAAATAACCAACACGTACTTCCAAGATGATTGGTTAGATAACAAAGAGTGATATGTTGAAAATATAAAGAATTGAAGTTTACCATAAAAGGAAGTACCCCATATAGGGGTTCTAAAAGATAAATTCATTTTCTCTACCAAATAGGGTAAGTCAAAGTCCAGTGGATACAGGTAAGAATGATGGTGACAAAACAAGGAAGGATAGTCAAATCTTTATACACAAGTAGTACATTTTTTAAGAGAAGAAAAAGATACAAGGGGTAAAAGGGGGATCACCCACCAAAATAGGCAAGCACCACAAGCCCCACCTGATACCCCAAGGGGAGACCCTCATGTATAAATAGGAGGACTCGATGCACAGGTACGGACATGCAAATTCACACTCGACCTCATCACACTTAATACACTTAACCCAAAAGGCAAAACTGATTCTCACGCCGGAGGTGGATCGCAGGGACACATCCCTGCGATGAGCCTAAAGGTGTCCTTTGTTTGTTAGCAGGTCAAGCCAAAGCGATATAGGCAGGCTTAAGAGGATCTCGATTCCGGTGTAACAACAAGTGGCACCTATCATGGGGCCGATTTGCACTACTTCTTACGCAACAGTGTCCCAAGCTTTTTCTTTTTTGGGCCTGTTCGGACGAACATGTCCTCTAGCAATACTCTGACTGGGGGGAGCCCCTCCCATCACGCACTCTGAGTCACCGCCTGCAATCGCTAACATGATTGAGTTAACTCCAGAAGGGGTCCGAGAAAACTTCTCGAGGTTGCAGGAGCTGATTAATGGATACGCACAGGAAGAAAGACTCAGGGGGGTATGGGTGTGCTTGGTTTACGATGAGGAACCTAGCATCACGCTAGCACCTGCATCACAGCCACACCCTACGGAGCAAGAACAAATAACACAGGCGACGGGAATGTTCCCTGCCGAAGCATTGTCTCATCTTGCACTCCCAGTGATGTCATACCCTCAAATGTCAGGGGAAGTCAACACTTACCTCATGATAGCAGGAGGCATCGTGGATCACTACCTCAACCCTACCACTGGGGGATATCCCTGGTTTGCGAGCATGGCTCAAAACCTAATACCACCAGCAATTAGCATGGCAGTGGACCAGCCTATAGGAGTTCACCGAAGCTTTTGTCAGGAACTACCACCGTTTCCCATGCATCAAACTCCCACCTTTTATCTTTACATGTACCAATCAGGCCCATACCAATCCATGCCTATGCCTAACCAACCTCAGTACACGTTTGCCCATATGCCTCCACCAATGTCTCAGCCAATTGGGACCACCGAAGATGAGCTGGCTAAACCTTATGTACCCAACTCTCACACCAAATTCTCACCCATAATCGCCAATTTCAAGTTTCCCCCCAAAACCAAAATGCCCAGTAATGTTAAGATTTATGATGGCTTGGGAGACCCCGAAGACCATTTGGAATTGTTCTCCGCAGCCGCTAAGGTGGAACAATGGTCCATGCCAGTATGGTGACATATGTTCATCCAGACTTTAGTTGATCCTGCCAGTTTATGGTTTAACAGCCTATAATCTGGCAGCATAGACTCCTTCGAAGATCTAAACAGGAGGTTCCTTAATAATTTCATGCAACAAAAGAGGTACACCAAAAACCCGATAGAGTTGCACCACATAAAACAAAGGGATGATGAAGACTTGCGAGCTTTCATGGAATGGTATAAGTTGGAAGGTCTTAGCATTAGTGGGGCAATAGAACAAATACATATCTCTGGTTTCATGCATGGTGTCAGGCCTCGACAGTTGATTGAAGACTTAAATAGGCACATCCCGAAGACCATGGAGGAAGCTATGGAAAGAGCCGAGGCGTTACTAAGGGGGAAGGAGGCGACCTAAAATGTTAAGACAATCAAAAAAGGGAGGAGTCCAAACTAGAAAGGCTCTGCCTAGCCAAATAGAACCCCGACCTCACGTTTTAAACCTTATGTCGAAAGGCGTGCGTACCACCACTAGTGTGAGCACAAGAGGCCTTACGAAAGGAACGCCTATGTAAGACCCCGATGACAAGAGCAAGAGGATAGGTCGAGGAGCATACAGTTTACAGCTCTGACCAAATCACCACAAGATATATTAGCTACGGAAGAGGCCAGATTCAATTTTCGTCCGCCGAAACCCTTGCAAAACTTGCACGACGAAAAGAACTCCCATAAGTACTGTGATTTCCACGGAGATGTAGGTCACTACACGGACGACTGTTTCCAATTGAAAAAGAGGATAGAGGCCGCGGTTATGTCCGGGGAGTTAGCATATCTTGTCAAAGACATCAAGGCAAAGAAGACATATGCAGGTAAGCCAGATAGAGACAAAGAAAAAGGGAACGGAAATGAAATCCTCATGGTAGCAGGGAATCCCCATAAAAAGCAAAAGATTAGGCAACATTCAAAACTGATTCCTGGTTGGGCAAGGAAGAAGATAAGTTTTCCTGCCATAGGAGACGATAGCATCACTGTAGCCCCAATGGTCATCGAGGCTAACATCACTGGTCACAAAGTCCAACGAGTATATGTAGACGGTGGAAGTGCCACAGAGATAATGTACGAATAGTGTTTTCTACAGTTGGGTGAGCAAACCCGACCAAAATTGGTGGCGATGACGATAACATTAATTGGGTTCTCAGGGGAGAGGGTTATCCCTATAGGAGAAATCACACTCAAAGTTACGCTAGGACGGGGTCTATTCGAAAGAAAGGAGAACTTGACATTCCTGGTGGTACGTTCAGCTTCCCGCTACAATGTCATTATGGGAAGATCAAGAATTAGCACGTTCTAAGCCATTGTGTCCATGACCCATGGTATGATGAAGATCCTAACGCAAGCAGGGATATCAACAATTTGCCCTTCCACGGACAGGCCGCTAGTGGCTTCGGCTAGAGTAGAAGGAATCCCCAAAGAGGGGAAGATGGTGGTCAATGCAGTCCATACGGACCAGCTAGTGTGCATTGGCGTGGAGCTATAGGTGTAATGCCAGTGAAAGCTAATAGCGCTCTTACGATGTCATCAGGTTGTTTTTGCATGGTAGCCCTCCGATATGACAGGGGTTCCGCATCATATCGCAGAGTAGAAACTTAACATCCCCAAATGAGAAATCACAGTGGTACAGAAGAAGAGGCCCTTAGCACATGACCGGAACTTAGCCATATGATGTGAAGTATAGAAGCTGGTAGAAGCAGGGATTGTTAGAGAGGTCAAATACCACACATGGGTGGCAAACCCTGTGTTGGTCTAGAAGTCGGACGGAAGCTGGCGTATGTGCATAGATTTCAAAGATCTAAACAAGGCCTGTATAAAGGATTGTTATCATCTACCAGAGATTGACTTTAAGGTTGACTCTTTGGCAGGTTCCAACCTAAAATGTTTTTTAGATGCATATAAAGGATACCACCAGGTACAAATGAAGCGTGATGATGAAGAAAAGACCGCCTTCCATACGGCCGAGGGAATCTTTTTTTATAAGAAAATGCCGTCCAGGCTGAAAAATGCAGGGTCAACATACCAACGCCTGATTGATGGGACATTCAAGGCACATTTAGGAAGAAACATGGAGGTGTATGTCGATGACCTGGTGATAAAGAGCCCAGATGAAGAAGCAATGATGGCTGACATAACCGAAACATTCCAGAACCTGAGGAAGATCAACATGAAGCTGAACCCGGCCAAATGCTCATTCGGCCTAGCTGAAGGTAAATTTCTCGGACACCTGGTGGGAAGACAAGATATTAGGGTCAGTCCTGAAAAAGTAAAGGCCATCCAGGAGATGAATTCCCTAAAAACCAAGAAGGAGGTCCAAAGCTTGAATGGGAGGCTGGCCACGCTACATAGGTTCCTGTCAAAGTCGGCCAAACGATCATTGCTGTTCTTCCAAACATTGAAGAATTGAACCAACAAGAAAGATTTCCAATTGACGCCAGAAGAAGAGGATGCCTTTCAAAGTATGAAAAGTTACATCGCCAGTATCCCCGCGGTCGTATCACCTGCAGTCAAAGAACCTCTTTTATTGTCCTTGGCGGTAAGCCATGAGGAGGTTAGTACGATACTGGTCGTAGAAAGAGAAAAATGCCAGTTACCTGTGTACTTTGTCAGTAGAGCCTTGAAGGAAGCAGAGATGCGATACTCGATGATGGAGAAGTCGGTGCTGGCACTCATACACACATCCAGGAGGCTAAGATGATACTTCCAAGCACATCCTGTGCATGTTCTAACAAACCTACCCATGCAGGAGGTTTTAGCAAAACCAAAAGTATCAGGACGCTTGGCAAAGTAGCCGGTTGAGTTGGGCGAACACGGTCTCCGTTATACCACATAAACAGCATTAAAGGCCAAGTCTTGGCAGATTTCTTGGCAGAAGCATCAGTCGCTCAAGTCAATGAGGTAAGCATCGAAAAAGGCCCGGTAGACGAAGGGGAATGGCATCTGTATACTGATGGAGCTTCGAGCATAGAAGGATCGGGAGCAGGGCTGGTACTGATAAGTCCAGAGGGAGTAGAGGTAACCTATGCCCTACGTCTGAATTTCTAAAGCACTAATAACGAAGCAGAATATGAGGCGCTATTGGCAGGGTTAAGGCTTGCTACCAAACTAGAAGTAGTATACCTGCAAGTTTTCATCGACTCACTATTGGTTGCTAGTCAGGTCATGGCCAGTACGAAGCAAAGGAAGAAACTATGAAGCTCTACCTAGCCCTAGCAAGAAAAAAAAAAGGCCAAGTTCAGGAGATGTACCATCACACAAGTATCAAGAACCCATAACAAAAAGGCAGATGCTCTGTCAATGTTGGCATCCCTGGTTTTCGCTCACCTAACAAAGCAAGTTCTAGTGGAGGTCCTTGAGCAAAGTTCTATCAAGGAACAAGAAGTGCGGGACATAGTCTTTGAGGAAGATCCTACTTGGATGACACCACTAATCAATTACCTAACGACATGGTCGTTACCAGAAAACAAGGAAGAAGCAAGAAGGCTGCTCCTAAAATCCACAGGGTACGTACTGGAAGATGGCAAGCTTTACAAGAAGTCATATTTATCACCTATGTTATGGTGTGTAGGCCCAACACAAAGCAATTATATCATCTAGGAAGTACATATGGGCATCTACAGAGCCCACACCGGCCCACGGACGATAGCGGCGAAAGTAATGAACATGGGGTACTATTGGCCGACCATGCATCAAGATGTAAAGGAAGAAGTACGGTGTTATGAATCGTGCCAGCTGTATGCGCCGGTAGAAAGAAAGCCGAGACATGAGTTAGTCATAATCTCGTCGGCTTGGCCATTCTACAAATGAGGGATAGATATCGTCGGACCATTTCCAGAAGCAGCAGGCTGAGTGAAATTCCTGCTGGTGGCGGTGGATTAATTTAGCAAATGGCCAGAGGTGAAACCATTAGCCTCGATATCAAGAAAGCAGGTCATAAAGTTCTTTTGGTAATCAACTATTTGCAGGTACGGCCTACCGGGAGAAATAATCACTGATAATGGAAGACAATTCACAGGGGAACCATTCAAGGGATGGTGCAAGGAATTGCACATCAAGCAAAATTTCACATCTATTGCTCACCCACAGGAGAATGGTCAGGTTGAAAGGATGAACCAAAGCATAGTTCTTGGTTTGAAGACTAAGCTGGGGAGACAAGACAAAGCGTGGTTAGAAGAATTACGAAGTGTGCTGTGGGCACTACGAACCACTGAAAATACTAGTACAGGAAGGACGCCGTTCAGCCTGGTCTTTGGATCTGAAGCAATGATACCAGCAGAGATAGGAGTGACAACCCCCAGGAGAGGCAAATTTGATAACAAAGCCAACGACCCAGAGATCCAGAAAATTTGAACCTATTGGAAGAAGCAAGAGATAGGGCAAGCATTGCAGAGGCCAAGTACAAGTTGCTGTTGGAAAGATACTACAATTCTAAGGTAAGGAAAGAAGTCATCCGACCCGACGATTTGGTCCTGCGACAAAACAAAGCTAGCCATAAAGAAAGTGGGGCAAATTGGGCCTGACCTGGGAGGGACCATACCAAGTTGTGGAAGCTCATATGGCAGGGTCACACAAGCTGAAAGACATGGAAGGGAGACCAATCCTAAGGCACTGGAACATCGCGAACCTTCGCAGGTTCTATGTTTAAAGAACGACAGTAAAAGCACGCAGGCCCAACCAAGGGCATATTTCTTTTTGAAAGGGTCATGAATAGCGATGCCTTTAGGAGGTAATGACTTGCTAGGTAAAAGGAGTCATAGGATAAGACTTAGTAGTTCTATTGAAGAATGATGTATCACTATTTTGTTGTTAATTCCTATTTCAATGAAATAGATGACGAATTTTATGTCCTAATGGCAAAACAAAAAAAGGGTCAAAACACACAAGTGCGGGCTCAACAAAGCCTAGTGCTATCCAATAACCAGAAGTTCTGGCCTTGACCTTCTTGTGTAAAGGTTATGCACCTAAAACAACTAGCTCCGTGAGATCCTGCCCTAACCTACTCACGTACTACTTTACGCAAACATAAAAAAACACACATCGGTAGCATGCACTTGACGAACAACAAGAGCCACACAACATATACCCAAAAGGCAATGCCTAGCTAACAATGTTAACAATTAGATATACACCAAAGACATACTACGATAAAAGGCAACCATGCTACATAAACAAAAGAGACATTCAAATTTGTCCAAATTCAAAGACAGAACAACGGTGCGAATGTTACGATAGTAAACACAAAATAAACAAAGGCCAATGGCCACTACACCAACTTTCCATCACCAGGCTGGTCACCTTTAACCCCACAATCAGCATCACCCTGCTCAGCCACACCAACATTACCTTGCTCAGTCACACCAGCACCAGCCTCGCCCGTAAGAGGCACAACACCAGAGCAGCCTTGGGATAAGGGCGAATCCAAGTAGGCCTATCAAACAACGCCTGATGATGCATGGGATCAAATGGACGGGTGCGGAGGATGTATTCAACAAGAATACCCTGCAGATCGTGAAGGGGCATAGAAAAAGGGACAAGGGAACTCTTAACCCAGAAGAAATGATTTTTCCACTGCTTAATGGAGGGACTAGTGGAATGCATGCATCGGCAGGAAGGCTTCTTCCGAATTTGAATGGTAAACCAGTCTCCATTTTTGGCCAACTGAAAAAATTGCCTAAACAGGCTAACTGAGGGTCGAAAGCCGAGGGCCTTGCAAAACATTTCAAAATGAGTTATATTGCTTATCCCATAAGGGGCAAGTTGACACAAGGTGAGTTGATAATACTCTAGTATGTTTCAGAAAGAACAAGGTAAAGGGAAGCCTCAAATTCAAGTATTCGAAGAAACGAGTGTAAAGTGCAATGGAACCGCTAGGGCAATCAAGGACCGAATATCATGGATCGGGAAGAACCGGAGAAAACTCTGCTCCAATCTTGTAACGAGAACAGAAGGCCGAGAATTTGGATTCGATTATCTTCGACTTACGAGAAGACATATCATGGCGACCAGCAACGGTGGATATACAGAAAGCGAGAAAGCAAAAAGAAAAATTGCGGAGGAAGAATTACCTGAAAACTTGAAATAAGGATGAGTGATATAGATGAGGTAGAAGGAAGATATTAATAGGAGAGGAACGGTTTCAAGCATAAAAGAGGAACGGTTTCATGCATTTGGTAGAGTCTCGTTAATTAATGATAACGCTGAGGGATAAGCGGGAAACTTGAAACATGGTTGGCTAAGTCAGGCGGTGGTTGCAATCGAAGCAATAACAACCACGCCTGACTTGGGGGCTGATGACGTAGGCAGGGCCGATACTAGGAAAAGGTGATGTAAGCAGGAACTTAGAAATGGCCAAAAGGCAAGAACACGGCAGAATGGCTCTCATCGTAACACCACACGACAAATAACCAACACGTACTCCAGGATGATTGGTTAGGTAACCAAGAGCGATATGCTGAAAAGGTAAAGACTGGAGGTTTACCATAAAAGGAAGTACCCCACATAGGGGTTCTAAACGATAATGTCACTTTCTCTACCAAATAAGGTAAGTTAAAGTCTAGTGGATACAGAATAAGGACGATGCTGACTGAACAGGGAAGGATAGTCAAATCTTTATACACAAGTAGTACACTTTTAAAGAAAAGGAAAAGATACAAGGGGTAAAAGGGGAATCACCCACCAAAACAGGCAAGCACCACAAGCCCCACCTGATACCCCAAAGGAAGGCCCTCAAGTATAAATAGGATGACTCGATGCTTAGGTAAGGACATGCAAATTCACACTCGACCTCATCACACTTAATACACTTAACCCAAAAGGCAAAGCTGATTCTCACGTCGGAGGTGGATCGCAGGGACATATCCCTGTGGTGAGCCTAACAGTGTCCTTTGTTTGTTAACAGGGCAAGCCAAAGCGATACAGGCAGGCTTAGGAGGATCTTAATTCTGGTGTAGCTACAAATTCAATTTTCGGTTAATTTAAATCGAATGTGAGATAATATGACCATTATTTAATGAGACTCATATACAACTAATTTCTTAGTTGCATGTGGTTGTGTGTTTAATATCACATATTACAAAACCAAATTAAACATAAACCATTTGCTCTAATATATGTATCGTTTTTAATATGAACCCATACCAACCATTTGTAAAAGTATTTTTGTTAATTCTGGCGATGTAATTTGGTTCTATCCATATTTATTATAATTTCACATGCTTATACATTAAATGGTTATAAGTAGTAATTAATTATTTATTATCGTATTTATCTTAAAATTAACTTTTCCAGCCCTGTATCACAAGTTATTAGGCTAGTATGTACTATATCAATAAAAATCTTTTATTTTATTAAATTTAATACAAATTAATCATTGTAAAAAGAGGACAAAGTGCTAAACAACTTGTTTTGGCATACCCGACAGACCCTACGAACTAAAGGTGTCCACAGCCAGTTTTGCATGTTTTAAAGTAAATTGTGGATCAATTTGCTAAATATGGTTACGAAAAATGACTTGCTATGTTTTGGGCTCTATCTATTTAAAAGATGTAGGGATCTATCTGAAGATTATAAGGCTGATGCATCCAAAGATCTTCCAACATGCACTAAAGAACAAGAATGAACTTGTTGCGGAAGCTTTACACTCTCTAAAACTCTAAGTGTAAAGTCTTTAGAAGCCAAAAGTTCAGAAGAAATTACTTCAAAAGCTTTACACTTAACAGAAAATATTCTAAGTGTAAAATCTTCCAATGCCAGGCCAAGTTCTTTCGAAGCCAAAGATGAAGTCTTCCGAAGCTTCAAAGACAAAGTCTTCCGAAGCCATTTTGCTGATAGGACTGATTTCTTTGGAAGACAGAGAAAAGATGCTTTCTCTGATCTATTTTTGATAAAGCTGACCAACTTTCTGCTACAACTCTGATAACTCACCAACTTGTATGAGTTGGTGAAACTTCCATGCTTTAATGAATAGTAGATAAAGTCTTTATCTGTAATTTTCTTCTTTTGTTCCTTTAGAAATTTTGTAATAGGAAAAGTCAGTGAGCTATGGCATGTCATAGTCACTAGTCAAAAGGCAATCTGCCTTTTGACTCTAAATTGATTTTGTTAGGATCAGTGATCTAAGTTTGATCAATTAGAGTTGAATCACAGCGGAATTAGAGCAAGAATTAAGCAAATATAGCAAGAACACAATAAATATTCAATGGAACAGTACACGGTTATATAGATATAGGGTTTTCTGCAAAGAGATAATAACATTCATGCACACATGCTTCGGTGTGGCGGCTGCTAGGTTTTCCTAAGCTGCACCGATTACAATTAGGTCAGCATTCCTTATATATAGGAATGTGACGTCTGCTGATGTCACTTGATAGTGACATCTAACAGAATTATTACAAACTACTGAAAGTAAGCAAACTACTGAGAATGTTCACAACAACTGAGAACATCTCAGATTATTCTAAGTACACGAAGAAACATAAAACTACTGAAACTATAAGTACAGAAAAGAAACTACAACTACTGAAAGGAAACCATCACAACTACTGAAGAGGTCTTCTTCAGCTGTTGTGACAATCATCTGACACTTGGTCTTCAGTCTTTGTCTTCAGCTTTTGTCTTCAGACTTTGTCTTCAGCTCTTTCACTTCAGACTTTGTCTTCAGCTCTTTCACTTCAGACTTTGTCTTCAGCTCTTTCACTTCAGACTTTGTCTTCAGCTCTTTCACTTCAGACTTTGTCTTCAGACCTTATCAGCTGATGTCTTCAGCTGTTGCAGACTACTTCAGTTGTTGTAATGTCCGTGGGACTTAAAGGTTTTTCTGATCAGGCTCATTGGTTCTTTTGGTCCAACAAACTCCCCCTGAACCAATGCAGCCAAAACCTTTAAGCTTATTGAGGTCCCACTTATTCTTGGCAGAAATACTCTCTTGATCAGCTTTAGAGATATCGGATAAGCACAGGCCAGGGAACAGGTTTCAGTAGATGTGAATGTCAAAGGATGGAAGGGAACTCTGTCTTGGGGAACTGGACACAGAGCCGTTATCCCAACCATGAAACCTACTTCCCATTGATGAGTCTATAAGACTCTCTGACGTAGGCCTCAAGGAGAACAACTTGTTCCTCCTTAGTGAGTTCTTCTGCTTCTCCTTCGAAGAAGAACTCTGGGCCATAGTACTCTGATAAGTACTTTATCGTCTTTCCATTTTTCAACTCAACAGTTGTTATCTCTCTGTAAGCAAACTCATCTGGGTGAGTCCCTTCTAATAACAACTGGAGTTCATTCTTCTTGATCTCTTCAAGCCTCTTGTATAACAACCCCTTCTTGACCATTTTGTTCTCCATTAGAGTTTGAGGGGTCATCTTTGACTTGTAGGCTCTCTTGAAGTCTTCAAGTATTTCCCAGGGTGAGACTACAATGGCCAACATAATAGCAGCATCTATGGTCTTTCTCACTTGGCCATTGTATCTACTTGGTATGGATTTCTTATGAATTCTAGAACTAACCCTGGGGTCTGGCCAAATCCTTACTCTCTCCTTTTGATATTGAAAGGTATACCTGAGAGCATACAGCCTTTGAGCATGTTTCTTCATGGCTTGTATAGATGATGACTGAGGAAACTCTTTGTCAATCATCTTCAAAAGTTGCTCATCGTGCTGTTTCTGTTGTTCTTCTTCTTCAATCTTAACTTTCACCATTTGCCTCTGAAAGTCTGGTGTTATCATTTGTTGACTTCTGGGCTCAGGTAATTTTAGAACAGCAGAGATTGGCAGACTATCTTCTTCATCATCTTCTTCTTCTTCTTCTACCATCCTCAACACCCTTCTCCTCCTTCTGGGTGCATCACTGGATGTGGTTTGAGGTGGTTTTTGGGGTAAGGGAGTTGGTTTTGAGGGTTGAGTTGATTTGGAGAGTTGTGGGGTTGGTTGTTTTTGAGAGGGAGTTTGGGAAGGCTGATCTAGCATTTTTATGGTGAGTTTGGCTTTGGAAAGCTTGGCCATATCAGTTCTCTTCCCAGCACCTGCTTCGTCTAAGGCTTCTATAATCAACCCCTTGTTGAATTCTTCAGAAGCACAGATTCTGGTGGTTATTGCCAGAATACTGTCTCTGGTCCATGATTTAATCTCAATTAATGATCTTCCCAAGTATTTTGCAACAAACCGGATCATTATCTCCAACCTCTCCCTTTCCATTACACTATAACTGGCCCATCTTTCTTGTATCTCATTAATCTCCAGCCTTCTGATCTCAGTGTCTAATGTGGCTGTATCAAAGCCCTGTCTGAAGAGTTGATCTATTATTTTGTCCATTGATCTGCTGTGAGCTTCATCAGCTTCTTTAATCAGATCTTCCAATGATTTCTCTTCATCAGGCTTTTGAGTTCCAGCACTTTTCTTTCTCTTGTATGTGATCAGCTGTTTTTCCTGTTCTTTTTCTTGTTGTTTATCCTCTTCCACTCTCTTTCTCTTTCTTTCTTTCACTACCTTAGACTCCCCCTTTTTGGGTGCATTGGGTTCAGGGGTTTGAATGGCAGAAAGCTTCTTGTGCACAGCATCATCAACAAGTGTTTTTAGAGTCGAGGAGATCCTCTCATCAATGGCTTTATGTACAATCTCATTGATGATGGGAGTGATGAGAGGTAAGGAAGTTTGAAATGTAGCAACCATCTGCTCAGAGGGGTTCTGTCCCTGAGAGGTGGTGCCAACAACAGTGGCTGGTGGCTCAGTTGAGTGAAGTGGCGGAGTGTTTGGGAAACCTTCAGATGAAGGTGCCATCTGTGGGTTTATTGGGGCAGATGGACTTTGATCCTGAGACATTTTGGCAAGCAGTTCTTTGAGTCGACTCACCTCAGCCTCAAGGATTGTGTTATGGGCTAAGACATCATAGAAAAAGCCCAGGTCATCATCAGTTTTTGCTGAATCACCTGACCTCCTGATTGAATCAGGATGTACATGCCCTGAGTGTAGATCAGTTGTAGCATGTGCCCCTTGTTCTTGGTTCTGGGGACTTCCTGCCTCAGGACTGAGTCCTTCATCGGCAGTTGCCTCTGGTGAGGTCTTAGAGATGTTACCAACTTCATCCTGTTCATTTGCTGAATCAGTAGAAGTGGCAGCCTCACCAGATGTTCTAACCTCCTCCTCTACACGGGGAGATTGAACATTATAACCCCTGTGCTGTGGGCTATCAGCAGCATTTTGGTCCTCTTCCTCAGATGTTCTCCCCATTGTAATTGGTGTCTGGGGAGGAGGAGAGGAATGCAGCTGACTCAACACTTGTGCAACAATAAATGTTGGGCTTTGAGGGGCGGTTGCATTTGGAGATAGGGTTGAAGCAGATTGCACCCGGGGTGACTGGTGCTCTTCAATGGTAACCTTCTCAATTGAGATAGGTTCCAGCATTGTGGTATCCCCAATTTTGGTTGCATCAGGATCCTGTTGAGAGGATGCCTGAGCGGCTAGGGCTGGTGGAGTCTTTGACACTACTGGGGGGTTAGAACCAGTAAGTGTTTCCTGTATTGGTGGTACAGGGGCATCCTCAGGGGACTCATCTCCCTGAGTAGCCTTTTTGGGCTTTTTGGTGTTGGGTTTGGTGGGGACTTTGGATCTGGAAGTGGAGGCTGTGGGTTCCCGCTGCTTGGGTTTTAGCAGCCGGGCAGCCCCTTTCATTGTAGGGTCAGAGTTGTGCCTGGAGTATACTTCAGGCAATACAGCCGGAGCAGGGACTCCAAGGCCAACAAGGCCGTCTGATTTTAGCTGTTTAAAATTATGGCCATGAGAAACCTGGGATATAATATCCATCTGTTTGCCACAGGTTTCAAAGCCAGATCCTTTAGTTCCATAAAACTATCTCAGAAAAATTTAGATTTTGTCGTTCAAAGATAGAGTATAATACCTGTTGCCATCGGGAGGACAGGAGGTTTTTGGTGCAAGGCAGACATTCACCATGTGGAATATAAGACGTTCAGCATCATGGAAGTGCTTCTTCAGAATGGTGGTAGCACTTAAGTCTCCTTCATACCCGTTGTTGATGAAAGACATATCGGTTGTGCCTTTCGGGTATTCTGTGACACAGGTGGCATCATGTAGATTTAGGGTTTGTCGAATGATGTCCGAGTGATGACCACCTGTTTCTGGTTGACCAACGACTGGAGAGTGATTTGGCTATCATTCTCACTAGTTTGCACAGAGACGTTGGTCCAGAACTGGCTTAGGGAATCGGGGTATATGGTAGGATTCAGAAGAAAAGCGGTTCGGTACTGGGAATCTACCATAAGATCGATGGCGTTATCAAATTTGTTCCAAAGGCCGATTTCGAGAGGTAGGCAACACAGTTGTGTCTGGGTTTGAGTTTCATGGTCGCCATTGGTGAGAGAGTGAAAGGACGGAAAACGGCTAATGAAACGTCTGAAAGTAGGTTAGGTATTTATAGGGTAAGACAAAGGCTGATATAAAACGACTGAAAGTGTTGGTGCTGTCATCAGTTGTTTGAAAACAACTGAAGACCTGGTTTTAACTTTCAGAAGTTGTAACAACTGAAGACTTGGTATTAGTCATCAGTAGTTGTGAAACTACTGAAGACATGGTTTGGCTTCAGGTGTTGTAACAACTGAAGACTTGGTGTTAGTCATCAGTAGTTGTGAAACTACTGAAGACATGGTTTTGGCTTCAGTTGTAAGTGAAGCAGCTGTTGTAGAAACAACTGAAGAGAAAATTTTCTCATCAGCTGTTGTCGTCAATTCTTAGCTCATCAGCTGTTTCATTCTGACCTCAACACTTCATCAGACTTTGTCTGAGTTTCAGATGTTTCATAGGTCATCAGTACTTATCTGTTATTCTGACATCAGCAGTTGTAACTACAGCAGTAGTTGTAACCACATTAGTTCTGTTCAACAGATGAGTACTTCAGTACTTTTAAGTAATTTAGTCTTCAGTAGTTATGAAAACTACTGAGGATAAAAGAACTTCAGTACTTATTTGTGACAGTAGTATACGAATGCTCATCAGTACTTGTTGACTGAGATCATCAGTAGTTGTCACTTATTGGTAGACCTCTCACTAAACTATTGTGGATCAGCTGATTCATGTTTTTGAGATTAACATGACTCAGCCTTCTATGCCACAGTTTAGATTCCTGAGGAGAGGCCTTGGAGAACAGGCAAGGATGACCTTTTAACGCAATCTTCTTTGACAAATCCAAGGCATATACTCTTCCTATCCTGTTGGCCTTCAGGAGAGTATGTTCATCCAATACCTTGTCAATCAGCCTCAGAACTTTGGAAGACAGAATCCGGCAGTTCTGGCTTGTGAAAAGTGCAACATGCCCTTTATCACACATCTGACTAACACTCAGTAGATTATACTTGAGATTCTCCACATGGTTAACATCATCAAATCTGATTTCTCCATTTGACACAAATCCTTTCCCGATGATGTAACCCTTAGCATCATTTCCAAATGAGACAAATCCCTTCTTTCCTTGAGAGTAGTCATTAAGAAGAGAACTGCTCCCAGTCATATGCATAGATCCTCCACTGTCTACATACCAGATGCTTCTTTGGCATGCTGAAGAACCCTGCATTTATCATAAGAAACTAGTTAGCTTTAGAGACCCAAACCTTTTTGGTTTTGGGTTGTTTTCATCAACAGATTTAACCATAACTTGTTTCTCATGATTAACAGCTGATGAAGGTGGAGATGGTGCTGAAATGGAATTCTTAGATTTGGGCTTGGATTTCCTTTTCAGTGGTTTGATCACAGGTGCATCTAGTTGGTTAACTCTCCCCAACAAATGCTGAACCATCATAACAAGTTGTGTCTGATTTGTTGCTAAGGCCTTCAACTCATTTGACACATCAGTACTTGTTTTTGATGAGTTCCTGTGACCCACCATTTCCTCCTTGAAATTCACAGACTTCGTCTGATGTTTATCATGAGGAACACTATCAGCTGTTTTCTGATAAACCCCATCCTTCTTTTTGGATTTTGGTGAGGCCTTGGGTTTATCAGTTTTAGATGACTGTGGTACAAACTTGGTTTCAAACTCATTTTTCATTTTATTTATTTCTTCTTTAATGAGCTTATCTCTGTTGAGTTTGGAACCCTTTTTGTACCAGCATTCATCAGATAGATGATTGAATTTACCACATATTTCACATGGCTTATTCTTCATCTTGGATTGATCAACTGCTGAAGTGGAAACTACTGAAGGTGTGATCTTCAGTACTTTCCTCCTTTCAGTACTTGTGTTAAGTACTGAAGGATCGGTAACAACTGAAGACTTGTTCTTCAGCTGTTCTCTATCCGTCCTGAAAGACCGTATGATAGATTCCTCAGCAGTTGTTAATCCTTTTATTTCATCAGATTTGAAATGCTTTTCAGATGTTGTGACTTGCCCTTCAGTACTTGGAGTACTTTGAGGAACAACATCTGAATTTCTCAGCTTCATGTGTTTATCAGCATTTAAACCATCAGGCAATTGATTTGCTGAGATCTTAACACTGACTTCATCCTCTAATTTTGTATTATCATTTGAGGATGAATCACATGATGATGTGGTTTGGAAATTACTTTCACCTTCAGATTTTACTATTGATTTTGAAGTAAAATCAGTAGGTGGTGCAGTATGATTGTAACCTATTCCAAACTTCACATTTGAAGCTGTTTGCTTGCTGAGAAGCATTTCAAATCCCTTGCAGGATGTTACCCATCGGTCACACTCAACTTGGGTAGCTGCAAGTGTCTCTTTGAGACTTCTGTGGTTCTCGAGTATGACCTCTACCTTAGCCTTTTCATCATTAAGTTGGCATTTAAGCTTGTAAATCTCATCATCTTTGTCATTAAGTGCAGACACATACTCATCTTTTCTTTTGGAAATAGTTTTCTCAAGCTCAAGATTTTGACTGATTAAAGCTACATTTGCCTCTCTAATAGAGACAAAGGCAGCTATGCATGATTCAGAACATAACTTGGCTTTAGCCTCAGAAGATATCTGGGTTACCTGTGAAGATGAAGCATCTGAGCAGGAACCCTCAGTAGACTCCAGGGCCATGAGAGCAAGATTCCCAAAAGGATGTTCACCACCATGTTGACCAGCACCAGCAGATAGTTGCTCATTGAAACCAGAAAGATCATCTGGTAAGCTGCTCCAGTCAACAACTCCTGGTGTGAAGAAGCTGTGATGAGGTTGAGATTGTGATGGAGATGGTTGAGGCTCAGGTAGGGCTTGAGGTTGTTGTGCTATAGGGACATGAACTGGATTTGGCTGTGGCATATAATAGCAGGGATAAGGATATGGCATTGAACCCTGAGGGACAAAGTATGCAGGAGATTGAGGTTGTGAGTGATGACCAGAACTAGCAGGATGTTGCCCTTTGTTTTGTGAACTATTGCTTGGAAAGGTCACAAAGGGTGCAGAGGAGTTAGATCCAGTTGATCTACACTCTCTTGCAAAGTGCCCAAGCCTGTGGCATTTGTGACACCTCAACTTACTCTTGTCAAAACCAACTTTGGTTTTGCCAGAGAGTCCTGGAAATTTCCTACCAGTTCTCTTGTAGAACTTTTGAGATCTGATATTGATCAGGGCCATTTGGCTCAAAATATCCATCTCTTCTAAATCATCATCAGCAATACCTTGCAAATCATCCATGATAAAACATAAATTATCACTATTACACCCAAATGACTGTCAACACCAACAAATGCATGATCAGAACTGTTTGAAGAGAAATCTATATGCTCATCATAATGACTTTCTGATCCAGCATATTCTGACTCATGACCGACCAAGGCAGTGTTACCTGGTACAAAGTCATCAGAGAGCTTTCCTGATGATGCCAGTTTCCTTTTCTGCTCTATCTCTCTTTCAAATGTAAGCAGTTTCCCATGGAGTTGGGTGAGAGATAGGCTATCCAGATTTGCACTGGAGCGTAGGACAATGGTGTATGTGTCCCATCTCTCAGGCAGTGATCTGAGGAATCTGTTGTTCATCTGGCTGTTAGTATACTCTTGCTTGACCATTTTCAGTTCAGAGATCAAGCAGGAGAAACGCTCAAACTGTTGAGTCAGTGTCTCACCCTTCCTATGAGAGAATGTCTCATATTGTTGGGCGAGGATTTCTCTGTTGTTTGCTAAGACCTCATCAGTTCCTCCGAATTGTTCCTTCAAAGCATTCCAGAGGTCATGAGCAGTTTCATGATGCATAAGCCCAGAATAGATTTCATTCGGCAGTGCCATGGCCAGAATTCCATGGGCTTTAGCATCAATCTCAAACAGTTTACGATCTTCATCTGAGTATTGCTCCTTCTTCTTGGAACCATTTGATTGGTCTCCGGATTGTTCACCATAGGCTTGTGTGGACCATGAACCACAGATGTCCAACAACCTGAACTGTTAACAGACAGGTGATGGAGCATTCTTCGTTGCCATATGTTATACTCACTCCTAACCAGCATCGGAGGCTTGGTTGAGGAGCCAGTATTGTGAGGATCATTAGATGGAGTAGTCATTCTCAGATTCAAACCAAATCAATCAAGTTTCAAAAGATTTTGCACAAAAACACAACAAACTCAATAAGAACCAAGAAGAAACTCAAATTAAATAACCAGAAGCAGCAGAAAATCAATCTTTATAACCAGTTCTTGCACATATGCTAATTCGATCAAACTATAGATATCAAAATAGCAGTTTCAATGATCAATTGTTAAACCGATCAATGATTAACCCGCTCTGATACCATTTGTTAGGATCAGTGATCTAAGTTTGATCAATTAGAGTTGAATCACAGCGGAATTAGAGCAAGAATTAAGCAAATATAGCAAGAACACAATAAATATTCAATGGAACAGTACACGGTTATATAGATATAGGGTTTTCTGCAAAGAGATAATAACATTCATGCACACATGCTTCGGTGTGGCGGCTGCTAGGTTTTCCTAAGCTGCACCGATTACAATTAGGTCAGCATTCCTTATATATAGGAATGTGACGTCTGCTGATGTCACTTGATAGTGACATCTAACAGAATTATTACAAACTACTGAAAGTAAGCAAACTACTGAGAATGTTCACAACAACTGAGAACATCTCAGATTATTCTAAGTACACGAAGAAACATAAAACTACTGAAACTATAAGTACAGAAAAGAAACTACAACTACTGAAAGGAAACCATCACAACTACTGAAGAGGTCTTCTTCAGCTGTTGTGACAATCATCTGACACTTGGTCTTCAGTCTTTGTCTTCAGCTTTTGTCTTCAGACTTTGTCTTCAGCTCTTTCACTTCAGACTTTGTCTTCAGCTCTTTCACTTCAGACTTTGTCTTCAGCTCTTTCACTTCAGACTTTGTCTTCAGCTCTTTCACTTCAGACTTTGTCTTCAGACCTTATTATCAGTTGATGTCTTCAGCTGTTGCAGACTACTTCAGTTGTTGTAATGTCCGTGGGACTTAAAGGTTTTTCTGATCAGGCTCATTGGTTCTTTTGGTCCAACAGATTTTGTTGTCTAGATCAGTCAATTCCAACTGTCCTTCCAAGTATTGACGGTTGTAGGTTGTAGTATAAAAGAGTCTTAGGTCCTTGTATTTTACATGATGCTTTGAACACTTGTAATAGAACTTGAGATCAATATACAACATCCTTGAAAACTAATACTTGTGCTATTGTTCTAAGTTTTGTCTCATTGTTACTTGTGTTCCTTGTATCTTCAAAGTTTTCTGTTCTCTAATTAAACTATTAAGTGATCTAAGATCACTCCTCTTGTGAAACTAACTGTTGTTAACACCATAACCGGTCCTGCAATTGGTATCAGAGCATTCCATGCTCTTGATTGTAAGATCTCACCATCTTAAATCCTCTTAGTTTCACACTTCACTTAACTTTTCAAATGGCAGCTGTCTCAAAGGCTGATATGGAAACTGGAACTATGACAAAGTCCCCACTGATCACTCTTGAGGATTTTGATACTTGGTACCAAAGAATGGAAGGCTTCATCAAGTCTCAAGATTCTAGGATGTGGGAGTCTGTTATCAATGGACCTCATGTACCATACATCACTTCAGCTACTGGTGGTGGTAGTATGATACCAAAGGAAAGGGCTGATTTTTCTGATGAAGAGGTGTATGTCAAACAACCACATGGATTTGCAGACCCAGATCATCCTGATTATGTCTGCAAGCTTGATAAAGCTCTTTATGGGCTGTACCAAGCTCCAAGGAAGTGGTATGAAATAGTATCTCAGTATCTCTGTTAACATGGTTATAAGAGGGGTACTATAGATGGAACTCTCTTCATCAAAGGGACAGGGAATGACTTAATGCTGGTTCAAGTATATGTGGATGAATAACATATTTGAAATGAGAGGCTGATGAAGAACATATTTGAAATGAGTGCTATAGGGGAACTAAATTTCTTTCTGGGAATTCAAGTGAAGCAAGTTGACAATGGCATCTTCATAAGTCAGTCAAAGTATGTACAAGGCATACTTACAAGATTCAACATGACTGAATGTAAGGTTGCTAAGACACCCATAGCCAGAAACCACTCCCTAGGACCTGATCTTGAGGGGGAGTATGTGGATGAACATCTTTACAGGGCTGTGATTGGGTCTCTAATGTACCTAACAGCCAGCAGGCCTGATATCATGTTTGCCACATGCATTTGTGCAAGATATCAAGCCCCCAAGATGTCACACCTGGTTGCTGTCAAGAGGATTCTCAGATATCTCAAAGGTGCTCCAAAGCTTGGCCTTTGTATCCAAAGAGTTCTGACTTCAATCTGTATGCTTATACAGATAGTGACTATGGTGGTTGCAACATGACTGCAAAGTCTACATCTGGGGGATGTCAATTCCTTGGTGGAAGGATTCTCTCATGGCAATGCAAGAAACAACCCTGTGTCTCTGCATCAACTGTTGACGCTGAATACATTGCTGCTGCAAGCTGTTATGCTCAAGTGCTTTGGATTCAGAATCAGATGCTGGACTGTGGATTCAACTTCAAAGATACTCCCATCCACATAGACAACAACAGTGCTATCTCTATTACAGTGAATCCTGTGCAGCACTCAAGGACCAAACACATCAATATCAGGTATCATTTGATTAGAGATAATTTTGAGAAGGGATTGATCAAATTAGTCAAAGTTAACACAAATGAACAATATGCTGATCTGTTCACTAAAGCTTTTGATGAACAGAGATTCAAATATCTTGTATCAGCTATTGGGATGATTAACTTTGAGTAAATTTTCTTAAAAACTTAAATCAACTTTATTTCTAAAAACTGTGTGTCCTAAGTTGTCTATTTTATCACCTTCATAAGCCTAGTTTATTTTGGATGAAAAAATTTTAAGACGTTCTTTTGATTTTTGAAAATTTTTCAAAAACATATTTTCCTTCAGAAGATTTCAAGTTGCCTTCGGAAGAAATTTATGTCTTCAAATCAAAGAACTACTTATAATAAATTTACCTTCAGAAGAAATTCTGAGAATATCTTCCGAAGCTTAAATATGCTTCTAAGCACTTGCATGCATTTGAAGGACAAATATCTTCCGAAAGCAATTAAGTCTCGAAAGATTTATTCTCTTTAGAATAAAACTCCCAAGACTTAACATCTTCTGAAATCAAATATGCGTCGGAAGAAAAACTCTCGAAGTATTTTTCTTCTGAAGCCAAATTTTCATAATTCTTAATAATATCTTCCGAAGCTAAATTAGCTTCGGAAGCTTTTTTCTCAAGACTTCCGAAGCAAAATTATCTTCGAAAGATTTACAACTTCAAAGAAAACTATCTTTTTGGGCGCTTTTTCAGAAGTGGGACTTACTTTCGGATTTCAAAGTTTATCCTTTTGCATTAACTTTGTCTTAAATTCATTCCATATATATTCTCAACGGTTCCCCTTCTTCTCACACTCTTCTTCTTCCACAAATTCTTTGACCTAAATTATCCCAAATTAACCTTCTTCTTCACCAACAAACTTCCTTCATGGAAAACATTGATCGACGAAACCAACCTGGTTTTACCATGCACCTTCACAGGCAACACAATCAGGTTGCTCTGTTAGACTCTGAGAAAGATCCTCATTTCTAAGAGGTCTGTCGATACCTTTCTGCGTCTCACTACTTCACCTCCCTTAATATTGATCCTCCTCTTTATGAGGATCAGTTACTTGCATTCTGGAGGACCTGCCAAGAGGTCACCATGGATGGGGAGAAGGCACTATCTGCTATAATGCAGGGGAGGACAATCTTCATCACTCCAGCCATCATAAGCTCACACCTTCAGCTAGATGATCTAGAAGGTGAGTTGTCCTTTCCGAAAGCTACTTTCAACCATTCTTTTCAGTAGATGGGCTATGAGGGTTACTTCTCAGTCAAAACCTTCAGGAAGGGGAAGGTCTCTTCCAAATAGAAATATCTCCTCCATGTCGTCATACACAGCCTCTCCAACAAGCATGGAGGACGGGATCAAGTTCTAGAGGACCTCTCCTTCATAGTCCATGGAATGGTTCAGAGGGTCAAATATAGGTACTCTTAATTTGTCTATACAAATTTACTTGCTAATTTAGACTCCTTAGAATACTACATGTTCCTGAGATATGTTCAGCACATTCTCAACTGTGAACTGGGCTCACAGTTGAGGGGAATAGGTAATATTCTTAAATTGGGACAGATGAAGCCCAACATCTTTAAAATACTGAGAAAGCCTACTGTTGGCTTCTCTGGGGTAGAAACAACACTGGTTCCAAAAAGGTTTGAGCTCATTGCTCAGGGTGGCAACCTAGTAGCACCAGCTAGTGTTGAACCCACACCCTCTACCTCAACTCCACCCCCACATCCTCAAATTACCATCACCTATAAAAGAAAAACCAAACAAACCCCTTCACCTGCTACTGAACATGTGCAGGTCCCCATATCACAACCCAAGCAGGAGGAAGTGGAATCTCGAGCTCCCACTTCCCCTGAGGAGTAGAACACTCCCATCTTTCAAATGATCAGTGTTGAGGTTCCTCATGCTCAGCCTGATAAGCTCACATCCCTAACAGCCTTAAGCCATCACTCTGAGTCTCAACACTTAAGTGATCAGCCTTCAGGGGATAGTTACCACCCTCAGCCGCTGGACTTAAACCACCCAATTCCCAGCCTTGATTTCTATAATGATGAGGACTTGGGTTTCAGTGAGTACCATGAGTCTCTCCTCTCTTCCCACACTCAAGGAGAAATGAGTACTCCTGACTCACCCAGGTCTAGCCCACATCATCTACCCACAACTGAAGTGGATCTTCCTGAATATGTTCAGGAAATCCATATGGAAGAGGCTCTCACTTTAGAAAGTGATTACATCAGTAAGACCTCAACCATGGCAACCCAGCCTCTTGACACTTCTTTGGAAGTTGTCATGATGCAGGGGAAATCCAACAGCCAAGAACACTATGCTGGTGATGAGGAAGAAGAATTTGGTCCAATTCTCTCATCCCCTTGTGATTCTTCAACTAAGGATGAGGGGAGTCTGAAACATAAGGTGCACCAACTAACAACCACTTGCACCTATCTAGTTTCAAAGATAGTTCACATGGAATGTCAGGTGACTATCCTGCAGAAGAGGGTCAATGACCAGCAACTTGAGATCACCGATCTCAAGGGCCAGTTAGGTGAGAGACCCTTAAGGAGGACTCAACCAGGTCCACAAGAACCTATGGAAGTGATGGATAACACCCCCAGCTCACCTATGCAAGAAGGTGATGCTACTAAAAAGGGGGAGAAAGTCCTCACAACCACAGAACCTGGGAGTTCCTCCCAGAGTATGGACATAAAAGAGTTACCAACCTCTCTTGCAATTGTCCAGGCTCAGTAACCTCCTCAAGTCATTAACTCAGACTTACTCATTCAACACTTGTTTGAGGAGGGAATTCCAAGAGCAATGTCTGCTCCCTCTGAGAATCCAATTATGGGATAGGGGTATGACACCGATAGAAGAGCTCTTGTGATCTCTAGAGCTCAGGGTCAATTGGAAATCTTCAACTTCTCACACCTGAGTTTCTATGAGTGCATCAATCTGGTGAATCTTCCACTTGTCAACCCAAGCCACAACAGATAAGCTGAGAGATTAGCAGACCAGATTCAAGATAGGGTGCTAGAGGAATTCAAATTGAGATTAAAATTATATAGACAAAGGCTAGCATGTAAGATCTTTGGTCAACTGGATGTTGAGGTGGACCCTAAGATTAGCTTTAAAGGGAAAACCTTGACTGAAGGCCCAGAGGTTGAGCCTGTGAACCTTGAGACAGGATCTCCCTCAGCACCCTATACCCTCAGTGAGGCACCAGCTGGTGAAGGTGTCTCACAACCTCTCTCTGGCCAGAGCTTGACTGCTGAACCAAGTAATGAATGCCAAAGTTCTCTCCACCCTGAGTCACCAAGGCCTATTATTGACAAACGGAAAAGGAAATTAACTCCTGAGGAGATGGAGGAGGAGAAGAGAGAGAGGAAGAGGAAGCTGAGGGGAGAGAGTTCAAGTAGGTCCCTAGGTTTCATAGAAGCTACAATCCGGGCTGCCCCTAGGCTAAATACTCAAGAAGATGAGTTAAGGGCAGCAAGGCTAAACTACCTGGGGACCAGGAACTACAACATAGATGAACTCATCTCTCTCCCCTTAAAAGAGTTGAATGAGCTGGCTGACACTGAGCTGTCAATGGAGAGGAAGGAGCCAGAGGATGCAGCATTGCTCCTCAAGACTAAGAAAGAAAAGAGTCTGAAAAGGCTCTACAAATAGGATCATGTCCTCTCCCCAGCTCAAGAAAGCTCTGAGATAGAGGATGTGGCAATTATACAACCTCAGGTAGACAAGGAATCCGATAAAATCAACATGATCAACTACCTGAGTGCCACAGGCTCTATCAGGCATCTGCACTTCTTTCCCTATTCTATGAGTATGTAGAGTTTGAATATCTCAAGCTGTTAGAGTAACAAGTTATGAAAGAAAAAAAGGTTGATAAGAGAAAGCTCAGGAAAGAAGCTGCAAAGTCAAGAGCCATCATCCACAAAAGCCAAAAGAAGTCTGCTGAAAGACAGAGGATGATGAGCTTCTTGAAGCTGTATGGATTCTCCAGAAGGAGGCTTGGTCCTATGTCTCTATCCATAATGGATGAGCATATAAGGGTGATCAGCAGAAGATCAAAAGGGGAGAGCTTATGGACTTACATTCTCCACCAAGTCCAGCTCAACCTGAAGTTGAGGTAAAGGTTGAACCCACTGAGACAACAGAATCTGAACCTAGAGCTGTATCTCAGCCAACTTCATCTTCTGATCCACAACAGGGTCCTCTTCTCTCTCCTTCTTAACCTGTGAGAGAAGAGAACCCAACTGAGAGGGACACTACTAAACAACCTGGTGCTGAAGACCAGTCCTCTCAGTTGAAATCATCAAAGAGGAGTAAAAGGATGGCCAGAAGAACCCCTACAAAGAAAAAGAAAACTAAGGCATCCACCTCTACACCTCAGGATGAGTCAGAACATCATGAGGAAGTGCATGAAGAGGCTGCTCAACCAACTCCCATCAGAGTAGAGCCTCTTGCTGTTGGAAGACCCATCGTGTCCTGGGGTTTTGCTGACAATCCAGATAGATGGTATGTCACTAGAGATCAAGGAGGTCAAGATGTCTACTTTCAACAAGACATGCTTGCCCTTCCTTTGCATGATCTCTATGACATGAGAAGATTCTATAAGAGTCTAAAGGATCCTGACTATATGATGAAGAGAGGTTTGCTGCTGATCCTAATAAGGACTATCAACATCTGAAGAATCTCTCTATTTTGGTAGCATCAGCCTAGGGGGAGTTTGTAGGGATCTATCTAAAGATTATGAGGCTGATGCAACCAAAGATCTTCCAACATGCACTAAGGAACAATAATGAACTTGCTGCGGAAGCTTTACACTCTCTAAAACTCTAAGTGTAAAGTCTTCCGAAGCCAAAAGTTTAGAAGAAATTACTTCGGAAGCTTTACACTTAACAAAAAATATTCCAACTGTAAAATCTTCCGAAGCCAGAGACCAAGTTCTTTCGAAGCCAAAGATGAAGTCTTCCGAAGCTTCAAAGACAAAGTCTTTCGAAGCCATTTTTCTGATAAGACTGATTTCTTCGAAAGACAGAGAAAATATGCTTTCTCTTATCTACTTTTGATAAAGCTGAGCAACTTTCTGCTGCAACTCTGATAACTCACTAACTTGTATGAGTTGGTGAAACTTCCATGCTTTAGTGAATAATAGATAAAGTTTTTGTTTTTAATTTTCTTCTTTTGTTCATTTAGACTTTTTGTTATAGGAAAAGTCAGTGAGCTATGGCATGTCATAGTCACTGGTCAAAAGGTAATCTGCCTTTTGACTCTAGATTGATTTTGTTGTCTAGATCAGTCAATTCCAACTGTCCTTCCAAGTATTGACGGTTATAGGTTGTAGTATAAAAGAGTCTCAGGTCCTTGTATTTTACATGATGCTTTGAACACTTGTAATAGAGCTTGAGATCAATATACAACATCTTTGAAAACTATACTTGTGTTATTGTTCTAAGTTGTGTCTTATTGTTACTTGTGTTCTTTGTATCTTTAAAGTATCCTGTTTTCTATTTGAACTGTTAAGTGATCTAAGATCACTCCTCTTGTGAAACCAATTATAGTTAACACCCTAACCCGGTCCTGCAAAAGATTTATAAACACTTGTACAAAAATGAATCTTTTGACATATCAGACCTTGGGGTTGCATGTTGTAATAATTTTAGTCCCTAATATTAACTCTGTTAGTTTATTCTGTTAAGTCTAAGGGTATTTTCGTTCATTTACATCTTAGGGGTTATTTGTGTAAATTACAAAGTGATTATTTATGTAATTACTCAAATTTACAAAAATAACCCCCACCACTTTCTTTTTTTCCTATTATTTATGATATTTTTATTTGTATACTTTAAAATATTTTTAATAAAAACGTCCTTTATAAAGCTTTTGTTTTTTATAAACGACATTCTAAAATAATTTGATTTTCAAAAAAAGTTTAAATCTTTCGCTTCAATACAAATTAGAAATTTATATTTATATTTTGTTTTTTTCGTTATTCTTATGTTTATTTTCTAATAAAACACGTTATAAATATAAAAATAATTATGTCTTAGTTAAAGCTTTTGAATTTTTATAGACGACTTTCCAAAATTATTCGTTTTTCAAACAATTTTTATAACGCTCGTCCTTTTTAAAATCTACTGTTTCATTAAACAATACAAGTTAGAACTATTCTTTTTGTGATTGCATTATTATTATTAATTTTATGATTATTATTTAATAAAACATATTATAAATATAAAAATAAATATGTCTTATTTAAAGATTTCGTTTTTATAAACGTGTTTTCCAAAATCATTCGTTTTTCAACCTTTTTTTCATATTGTTCGTCTTTTTTAAATATTTTATTCTATTATACAGTACAAGATAGAAATTCTAACTAGATAAAAAAGTTAAGAATTTAAACAATTTAGAAACATAGCCGTTACAAAAACAACCATTAGAAATATAGTCGTTTTAAATATATATTATATTGTATTACTTACTTATAGTCATTAGCAAAAAAATGTTCAAAAAATGAATGATTTTAAAAATACTTGGTAATTGAAAAACGAACAATTTTAAGCAAATGAATGATTTTATAAAAGAACAATTCAAAAGAGACGTTTATAAAAAAACGAAATCTTTAAGAAAAGAAGTTAAGAAATGAACAGTTTTAAAGAATAACGAAGTTAAGAATGATCGTATTATTCAATGAAAGGTTTTAAAAGGATCAAAGTTTTAAAAATATCATAACTTGTATTGTATAATTTAAAGAAAGATTTCTAACGAAAGATTTTGAAAAATAAGTTTATAAATAACGATAGAAAATCAAAATAATAATAAATTTTCTAAGTTTTATTGTATAATGAAACAAAATACATTAAAATGTTTGTAAGATTTTTAAATTTTTTTTCTTAAAAAACTAATGATTCTGAAGAAGACGTATATGAAAAAACAAAAGATTTAAAAAGTCATATCTTTTTATAAAAACACATTTTTAATTGTATATTTTTAAATATATAATTAAAAACTTATTCAACTTGGAGTTGGTTTTGTAAATTTAAATAATTATATAAATAGCCCTTCAATGTTAAAAAAAACTTTTTAACTTTCAAAACAGCCCCTAGAGTAAGAAAGACCGAAATACCCTTGTACTTAACTGACAAAACTAACAGAGTTAGTGGTTAGGAGTCAAAACTGTTATAAGATGCAACATCAGGATCTGATATGTTAAAAAATTCCTTTTTGGGCTATTAGGGTTAAATGGCCCTAACCCCAGGGGCCAAAATAGTAATTTACTCAACTGCCGATTTGGTTTGTCCATTTTTTAAAATCGTAGTTAAGGGTTACATAGAAATTTTGTGGAAACAAATTGTACCGGATCATACAATGCTAATATCTATCATACTATATATTAAATCTCTTGGTCGGTTACAACGGTAACCAGCTCTTATTGGATGTAATGATAGTACTTGTTTCACTGCATGAGGTAGAATTTGTTAATTCTTGATTAGAAACTTGCCATCACAAGAGAAAGAGAGAATGGGAGAGAGATGTGCGCGTCTTGTAATATATACAACATCCTTATCACCAGAGAGAGAAAGAGAGAAAGAGAGGGAGAGGTAGATCTAGGACAAACCGGCGATGGCACCCTGGCGACGCTGTTCGAAGCTACATTAGTAATATCATAAAGTTTTTATACATTCATAAAATTTCTAGAGTTTACTTTTTTATTAAAGGTCTTGAATTCTTATAACAGTGCACATGTGCTACTTTTGTGCACATGTGTAATAAAACAAAACTTTTATGGATTCCCATATTTTATTTTATAAAAAATTTCTTAATCATAATATTTTTATAAATTTTATAGCTATTATACTTTCATAAAAGATACTAACTATTTTAAAGTATTTAAAATCCTCCGAAATAAGCCCCCAATTTTACAACTTTAATATAAATTTGTTATAAAGATTATTTTATAAACATTTCACCATTTTTATAAGGAATTTTTACATATTTCCACTTCTTAAAACCATAAATTACATATTTTCCCAACGCATATAATCAATCACATATTTCCCCTTTCTAATACATATATATTACTGTACGGTTTATACTTAAAGGCTGATGCAACTAAAGCATCCAAAGAGCTCTCAGCATGCATGCATGAAGTACAGAGTAAAGTTACTTCGAAAGTTTTACATCTCTCAAAGGAAATAATCTGAGTGTAAAATCTTCCAAAGCCAAATAACAAAATCTTCCGAAGCCAAAGATGAAGTCTTCCAAAGCTTTAGAGACAATGTATTTCGAAGCCAAAGACGGATTTCTTTCTAAGACAGGGAAGACATGCTTTCTCTAATCACCTTTTGACTAAAGCTGAACAACTTTCCGCTGCCACTCTTAAGACTCACCAACTTATATTAGTTGGTGAAAAGGTCCATGCTTTTATCAATTGTAGATTATGTTCATTGGTCTATAACTTTCTACCTTTGTACTTTTTATCCTTATTGTAATATATTAAGATGTGAGCTATGGCATGTCATAGTCACTAGTCAAAAGGCAATCTGCCTTTTGACTTTACATTGATTTTGTTGTCTAGAATAGTGTTTCCAGCTGGCCTTAAAAGTATGGCCGGCTGTAGGATGTAGTATAAAGTGTCTCAAGTACTTGTATATTTTCATATGCTTTGTAACACTTGTAAGAACTTGAGAGCAATATACATCATTCTTGAAAACCATATTTGAGTGTTATTGTTCTTGTTCTTTTACTTGTGTTCTTTGTATCATCTAACCGGTTCCCTATTTGATCTGCTAAGTGTTACACATCTCTCCATCCTTGTGAAACTGTTGCATTAACCACCTTTCACCGGTCCTGTAATTGGTATCAGAGCATTTCAGGCTCCTGATTGTAAGATCTCACCATCTTTGATCACTTCAGTTTCACAAAACACTTAACAACTCAAATGGCAGCTCTTGCTAAAGCTGATATGGAAACCAGTACTATGACAAAGTCTCCACTGATCACTCCTGATGACTTTGATACTTGGTGCCAACATATGGTAGGGTTCATCAAGTCTCAAGACAGCAGGACGTGGAGATCTGTTGTTGAAGGACCATACATTCCATGCACCTCTTTAGCCACTGCTAGAAGTGGCATGATACCAAAGGAAATGGCTGACTATTCTGATGAAGACTGGAAAAGGATAGACATAAATCAGAAGGCCATGACAGCTCTTCAAACTGCTCTTCCTAACTCCATTTACAGAGGCTTTAAGAAGTACAAAACTGCTAAGCAACTTTAGGATGCACTGAGGCTGATGTATGATGGATCTGATGAAGCTAAGGAGAACAAGAAGGATATCTTGAAGTAGAAGTTTGAAAATTTCACCTACAAGACAGGTGAAACCATGACTCAATAATACTTTAGGTATGTTGAGATTGTGGATACTCTGACTGATGTTGGTGTAAAGCTTGAGAACAGGGATATAGTGAGGAAGTTTATGTTCTCTCTTCCCAGACAATGGACTCACTACTGTGTGGCCATTAAGAGAACTGAGAACCTCTCAACTCTTACTCTCACAGAGCTGTATGGTATCCTTAGTAGGTACCAGATGAATATGAACTTGCAAAATCCATCCAGCAGCTCTTCCAACAACCAGCAGAGCCCAGCCCTTCATGTGGTTGAAAGGGAAAGCATAGAACCACAACATCATCTTATATGCTTCCCTGAAAACTCACAAAAGGGTCCTTTCATCACCTTCCCTGAGACACCAAGGGAGAGCTATATCCAAGTAAGCCCATTCCAAGAGACAAGCTCTACAAAAGCCTTTGTGTCTACTGATGAAAGTTATGGCAACTTTCTTTTTACTCTTAAAGACCTAGACTGCATCCATCCAGATGATCTGGAGTACATGGAGATAGTCTAGTAGATGGCTCTTCTTACTCATAGAGCCAAGAAGTTCTACAAGAGGACAGGGATAAAGTTTCCTAGCAATATGGCTAGTGGAAAGTTTGGGCTGGACAAAAGCAAAGTGAAGTGTTACAACTATAACCAGATGAGCCATTTTGCTAGATAGTGTAAGGCACCAAGGACTAATGATGGCCAAGCAAAAACTAGAGCAAACTACATTGATACAGCTCCAAAAACTAAGAAGCCAAGCCAACCCAAACAACATGCTGCTGTTGCTGTTGAAGAAGGAGGCTTTGACTGGAGCTTTCAGGTGGAAGTTACTTCACCAAACCAAGCACTGATGGCTGATCATGAAGAAGCCAAGGTATTGGAACATCTCTGTACCCCTAAATGCATTGCAAAAGTTAACATGTATAGGTCCTATAATTTGGAAGTGAGACCTGACCTTGATTCCTTGAACATCTTAGAAGCTGACTTTAAAAGAGCTAAAAATGATTATAAACTTAAAATAGAAGATTTAAAGAAAACCATTTCAACTCTTAAGCATGAACATACAAATTACAGGACTCAGATCAAGGATCTCATTACTAAATTAACTGAATTCCAACCTGAGCTTGTGATCAGCAAAGCTAAGGCAGAAAAATGTGTTCTTGAAGAGGAAACCTTCAAGAAAACAATATATTCATCCATGCATGCAAAGATTTTTTATCAGAACAGGCAAGGATTGGGTTCAAGTGAGATAGCTCCTTCACACATATTGTTATCTGTATGATCTCCAATGTTTGGAACTTGTCAAGATGAGCTACCCTCCATAGATCCTATTCAAAAAAAGGATGAAGATAAAGATGAGGTAGTGAAGGATGAACCTGAATAGAGTGACAAGGGTTATCCTGAGAAGGGACACTATACTCCTGGAGATAAAAATGATTTCAGGATGACCAAATCTTCAAGGAAGAACTTGATCAGGGTAGCCAAGAGAAAATCCAAGAAAGCCCAAGAGATCAAGGCCACCTTCAACTCCAAGAATAAGCAAGTCTTCATCTCTGCTGGATTTGAAGTGGTAAAGACTGAGGACCGAATCATGGACTCTAGTACCAGGAGTTCTAGTTCTTGTCCAAGTCATCCTGATTCAAAGAAGAAGATTGATAAAATGTTTACCGCTACTGCATAGCTTGAACCATCTAGTTCCAAAAGCAAGCCTCATCCCAAGAAGCCTGTTGCATCATCTGTGAAGATGAAGAAGGAAGTAGAAAGTGATCAAGCTCAGCCTCCCTTTCAAAAAAAGACTCTTAGAAGTATGCTAACTGAATGCATCATATGCGGTAGTACTTCTCACTTTGCCAAGGATTGCATCTACAATCCCAAAAGTATTATCCACATGAACAAGATGAAAACTTCTAAGAAGAAGAAGAAGAAAATAGCTTTGGAAGGAAAATCTCTTCCTTTTGAAAGCTCCAAAGTGAAGAAGAAGATAAGTGAAAACTTACATTTGGAAGAAATTTTGGTCTCGAAAGAAAGGAATGCTTCCGAAGTACTAAAGTCTGCTGTAGTGGATGCAAAAGCTTCCGCAAGTCCAGTCTCCAAAACTTCCAAAGTCATCAAAACTTCTGAAGTGTTGAAGTCCAAGTCTAGTCTTTTAAAGATGGTGTGGAAGATGAAGGAAGACCATGTGACTGAAAGTTCTTCATCAACAACAGCAAATGATCCTCAAAACTTGCATATAGGATCAATCACTATTGCATTATCTTCCATTCACTTTGACAAGCCCAAGACCAATAAGCTTTGGTTTCCAAATGAAACTAACCATCTTTTTTTATGCAGGAACAGCTAAAGACCAAAGGAAATGTGTGGATCATTGAGGGCAGCTGTTCCAGGCACATGACAGGCAATGGATCTTTGCTTCAAAATTTTGAAAGAATTGATGGAGGGCCAGTTGCTTTTGGAGGAGATTCTAGTGGTTACATTACTGGAAAGGGCAGGGTCACAAATGGTAATCTCAGCATCAAAAAAGTAAACTTTGTCGAGGAGCTTGGGTACAATCTTCTGAGTGTATCCTAATTTTGTGATCAGAGACACAACATGCTTTTTATTGAGCATGAGTGCATTGTTCTCAAGCCCAAGGTGGTCATTCCTCAAGAGCATATCCTGCTTAGAGCCCCTAGGAAAGGGAACATGTACAAGATGGATTTGCAGGAAACATCCCCTTCAAGAGAAGTTTCTTGTTTTCTGTCTAAGGCCAATAGTGATGAGTCTTTCCTTTGGCATAGAAGAATGTGCCATGTAAACTTTAAAAACATGAATAAACTAATTAAGAATGATTTGGTAACTAGAATGCCAAAAAAAAGAGTTTACAAGTGATGATCATTGTGTGGCGTGCCTGAAAGGGAATCAACACAAGGAATCTCACAAGCCAAAGGAAATGAACTCCATAACTACACCTCTACATTTATTACATATGGATCTCTTTTGCCCTACCAGTGTAATGAGTTTAGGAAGGACCTCTTATTGCTTGTTGATCACAGATGACTTCACAAGATACACTTAGGTCTTCTTTCTTAGAACTAAGGATGAGACCCTTGAGATCTTGAAGAGTTTCATTTTGAAAATTGGGAATCAATGTGATCACAGGGTCAAGATCATAAGATGTCATCAAAGAACAGAATTGAAAAACCAAATTCTTGATACATTTTGTTATAAAAAGGGTATTACAAGACAATATAGTGCTCCCAGGACTCCTTAGCAAAACAATGTTACTGAGAGAAAAAACATGACACTTATTGAAGCTACAAGAACCATGTTGTCTGACTCTAAACTGCCCATCATCTTCTAGACAGAGGCAGTCAACACTGCCGGCTATGTACAGAATAAAGTTTTAGTAGTTAAGACTCATGGTAAGACTCCTTATGAGCTGTGGCACAAAAGAAGACCGTTTATTGGTTTCCTCGGGTCATTTGGATGTCCTTGCACCCTCTTGAAACCAAAGATCAGGTAGCCAAATTTGATGAGAAATCAGAAGATGGACACTTTATTAGATACTCTTCCCAAGATAAGGCTTATAGAGTATACAATCTCAAAACCAAAGTAGTTGAGGAGTCAGCCAATATGACCTTCAATGAGCACACACCCAGTGTGAAGGGTTCTGGTCCTGATTGAATATTTGATCTTGATTTAGTTACCAACTGTTTTAACAAATCTTGTGAGAATGTTTCAGGATCTACAGGTATCTTATCAATAGCATATTCTGATCCAAGATTTGAGCTGAGAAAATCTAGTGTACAAACTACTTCAGCTCTAGTGGTTACTAGCCCTGCCATTGGAATCCCTATCAGCATAACCATGACAAATTCTTCAGCTGATACATCTGAGGTGCCTATAAATTCCAGCATAGAGGCATGGAACCTAGATGAAGGCATTTCCAATGTAGGAGGAGATGGAGGTGGTGATAGTGATCAGGAGTTTCTTGATGCTGATAACCACTCCATAGAAGACAACATCAATGATGTAACATACTCATTTGATCAAGTTTCACTTGATAAGTATGTTGATGTGGTGGATGACTCTCAAGCACCAGATCTGAATTTCACAAATTTAGATCTGTCCAAACAACTTTTTGTGATTCCTCAACTAAGAATCCACAAGTCCCATCCCACCACAAACATCATTGGAGATGTTGAGACTAGGGTGAGAACAAGAGGATAAACCCATGATAAAAATGTTTGTCTTCACTCTTGTTTCTTATCACAAATAGAGCCTAAGAAGACCGAAGAGGCTTTTAAAGATGGAAGTTGGGTTAAAGCAATATAGGAGGAGCTTCTTCAATTCAAGAGACAAAAGGTTTGGAATCTATGTCCTCTTCCTCAAGGGAAGACTACCATAGGTACCAAGTGGGTTTGTAGGAACAAGAAGGATGATAGAGGACTTGTCATCAAGAATAAGGCAAGACTGGTTGTTCAAGGATACACACAAGAAGAAGGGATTGACTACACAGATGTGTTTGCTCCTGTAGCAAGACTTGAAGCTGTTAGAATATTCTTGGATTTCGTTGCAACCAAGGATTTCAAAGTCTACCAACTTGATGTCAAGTGTGCCTTTTTATATGGGGTGATTGATGAGGAAGTGTATGTCAAACAACCACCTGGCTTTACAGACCCAGATCATCCTGATTATATTTGCAAGCTTGACAAAGCTCTCTATGGGTAGCCTCAAGCTCCAAGGAAGGTACTATTGATAGAACACTCTTTATCAAAGGAACAAGAAATGACTTGATGCTGGTTCAAGTTTATGTAGATGACATTAACTTTGGGTCAACTAATCCGAAGCTCTGCATAGACTTTGAGAAGCTGATGAAGAATAGATTTGAAATAAGTGCCATGGGGGAACTTAATTTCTTTCTAGGAATTCAAGTGAAGCAGGTTGACAATGGCAACTTAAAAAACCAGTCAAAGTATGTGCAAGACATACTTACCAGGTTTCACATGACTGGGTGCAAGGTTGCTAAGACACCCATAGCCAGAAACCACTCTCTTGGACCAGATCTTGAGGGGGAGTGTGTTGATTAGCATATATACAGGGCAATGATTGGGTCTCTTATGTACCTCAATACCATCAGGCCTGATATCATATTTGCTACATGTATTTGTGCAAGATATCAAGCCAACCTCAGGATGTCACACCTGGTTCCTGTTAAGAGAATTCTCAGATATCTCAAGGGTGCTCTCAAATTGGGCCTTTGGTATCCAAAGAATTCTGACTTCAATCTGTACGCTTATATAGATAGTGACTATGGTGGCTGCAACATGACTGCAAACTCAACATCTGGGGGATGTTAATTTCTTGGTGGAAGGATAGTCTTATGGCAATGCAAGAAACAATCCTGTGTATCTGCATCAACTACTGAAGCTGAATACATTGCTGCTGCAAGCTGCTGTGCTCAAGTGCTTTGGATTCAGCATCAGATGCCAGACTATGGATTCAACTTAAAAGAGACTCCCATCCACATACAACAATAGTGCTATCTCTATCGTAGAGAATCCAGTTCAGCACTCAAAGACAAACCACATCAATATCAGGTTTCATTTAATTAGAGATAATATTGAAAAGGGATTAATAAAACTAGTTAAAGTTAACACAAATGAATAATATGCTGATCTGTTCACAAATGATAAGTAGAGATTTAAGTATCTTGTATCAGCTATTGGGATGATTAACTTTGAGTAGATTTTCTTTAAACTAAACTCAAGTTTATTTTTAATAATATGTGTGTCTTAAGTTGTCTATATCATCACCATATAAGCCCTGTTTACTTTGGAAGTATACTTTTCAAAATGATATCTCTTAGAATTTTGGATGTATTTTCCTTCGGAAGACATCAAGTTGTCTTCGAAAGAAAATTATTTCTTCAAAACAAATAACTGCTTCTGAGAAGTTAACCTTCGGGAGAAATTTGACTATATCTTCCGAAGCTTATGTTTGTCACTAATACTTATATGTATTGAAGGACTATTTTCTTCCGAAAGCAATTAAGTCTCGGAAGCCTTATTCTCTAATTGAATAAAATTTCTGATATTTGATATCTTCCGAAGCAGAATGAATCTAGGAAGAAAAAATACTCTAAGTATTTTTCTTCGAAAGCAAAATTCTTATAAAACTAAGGAATATCTTCTGAAGCCGAAATTGGTTTCGGAAGTTTTTCTCAAAACTTCCGAAGACAAATTACCTTCAGAAGAATTAGACTTCCAAGAAAACTAACTTTCTGGGCAAATTTTTTTAGGTGGGACTGACATCTGGATTTCAAAGTTTATACATTTACATTAACTTTGTCTCAAATCCATACCATATATATTCGTACGATGGTTCCCACTCTTCACTTTCTCCTTCATCCACAAAGATTCAAACCCTAAATTCACTCACAAATCGACCTTGTTCTTACCTTCCTTCATCTCCATAAAACTACACAAACAACATAATCAGGTTGCTCTGTTAGTGTTTGAGAAAGATCCTGGCTTCTCAGATGTTTGCTGTTTCTTGAGTCTATCCAACTACTTCACCTCCCTCACCATAAATCCTCCACTATATGAAGATCAGCTATTGGAGTTCTGGAGGACCTATCAAGAGGTCATTATGGATGGGGAGAAGGCATTGTCTGCCACAGTGCAGGGTAGGATAATTTTCATTACTCCAGCCACTATCCGTACTCATCTAAGGCTGGATGATGAAGAAGGAGAATTGTCCTTCCTAAAATCTGCTGTGAACTAGTCTTTCAGGCAGATGGGCTATGAGGGTGATTACTCTGTAAGAACCTTCAAGAAAGGGAAGATCTCCTCCCAATGGAAGTACCTCCTCCATGTTGTCATTCACTGTCTATCAAACAAACATGGAGGATGGGATCAAATTCCTAAAGACTTTTCCTACATAGTCTATGGATTGGTATAAGGGGTCAAGTTTAGGTACTCATAATTTGTTTATACCAATTTACTTGCAAACTTGGACTCCTTAGAATATTATATGTTCCCTAGATATGTCCAGTACATTTTTAACTGTGAACTGGGCTCACAGTTAAGGGGAACAGGTAATGTTTTTAAATTGGGACAGATGAAGCCCGACATCTTTAAAACAATAAGAAAGCCAACCGTTGGCTTCTCAGAGATAGAAACAGCCCTGGTCCTAAAAATGTTAGAGCTCATTGCTCAAGGTGACAACTTAGCAACACAAGCTAATGTTGAACCCACACCTTCCATATCTGCACCACCCACACAGCCTCAAATCACCATCACCTACCAAAGAAAACCCAAACGAACCCCTGTATAAGCTACTTAGGTTGTGCAGGCCCCCATATATTCACCCATGCAGGAGGAAGTGGACATTAGAGCTCTCACTTACCCTGAGGAGCAAACCACTCCCATTACTTCAAGAATCAATGCTGAGGTTCCTTATGCTCAGCCTGATGAGCTCACTACACCAGCACCAGCCTTAAGCCTTCACTCAAAGTCTCAAAACTCTAGTGAACAACCTTTAGAGGAAAGCTACCATCCTCAGCCTCTAGACCTCAATCAACCCATACCCAACCTTGAATACTATGATGATGAAGACATGAGATTTAGTGAGTACCATGAGTATCTATTCTCCATCCCTGCTCAAAGAGAGATGAGTGCTCTTGACTCACCTATGTCTAGACCACATCATCCACCCACAACTGAGGTGGATCTCCCTAAACTAGTTCAAGAGGTCCATATGGAAGAGGCTCTCACTTTTGTAAGTTATAACATCTTTAAGACCTCAACCATGGCAACCCAGCCCATTGACACTTCAACTGAAGCTGTCATGGTGTAGGGGAAATCTAGCAGCCAAGAACTTAGTGCTGGTGATGAGGAAGAAGAATTTGGTCCTATTCTCTCATCCCTTAGTGATTCTTCAAATGAAGATGAGGGGAGTCTGAAACTAAAGGTGCAACAACTGACTAAAACCTGCACCTATTTAGTCTCAAAGGTCAGTCACCTAGAATCTCAGGTGACTACCTTACAAAAGAGGGTCAATGACCAGCAACTTGAGATCACCGATCTCAAGGGAAAGTTAGCCTAGAGACCTATCCAGAGGACTCAACCAGGCCCATAAGAACCTTTGGATGTGATGGACCTAACTCCTAGGTCCCTTGTGCAAGAGGGTGATACTACTAAAAAGGGGGAGAAAGTCTTAATTACAATCACAGAACCTGGGAGTTCCTCTTAGAGTATGGACATGGAGGATTCACTACCTTTACTTGTAGTTGTCCATACTCATCAACCTTCTCAAGTTCACATTAATGTTGACTCGCTCATACAAAATCTATTTGAGGAGGGTATACCAAGGGCTATTCCTACTCCATCTCACCCTACTGAGAACCCAATATGGGATGGAGATACGATGATCAAAGAAGAGCCCTGTTAATCTCTAGGTCTTAGAGGCAACAAGAGATCTTCAACTTCTACACCCTGAGATTCTATGAGAGCACTTATCTAGTTGACCTTCCACTTGCCAACCAAAGTCAAAACAAACAAGCAGCAAGGTTGGCTGATAAGATTCAATAAATGGTAATTGAAGAGTTCAATCTGAAAACAAAACAATATAGACATAGGCTAGCAGGCAATGCTGTTGGTCAACTGGATACTGAGGTGGACCCTGAGATTAGCTTCAAAGGGGAAACCTTGGCTGAAGGCCCAGTAGTTGAGCCTGTGAACCTTGAGATGACAGGAACTGCTTCAGCCTCCATTACCCTCAGTGAGGCACCAGCTGGTGAAGGTGTCTCACAGCCTCTCTCTGGCCAGGGCCTAAGTGAAGAACTAAGCCATAAAGGCCAAAGCTCTCTCCAACCTGAGTCACACAGGCCTATGTTGACGAAGGTAAAAGGAAGATGACTCCTAAGGAGATTGTGGAGAAGAGAGAGAGGAAGAGGAAGCTAAGGGGAGAGAGTTTAAGTGGGTCCCCAGGCTTCATAGAAGCTGGAATTAGGGCTGTCCTCCAGGCCAAACACTCAAGATGATAAGTTAAGAGCAGCCAGATTAAACTATTTGGGGACTAGAAACTACAACATTGATGAACTCATCTATATTCCCTTGGAAGAGTTAAATGAATTGGCTGACACTAAGCTGTCAAAGGAGAGGAAGGAGGCAGAGGATGCAGAACTGCTCCTTAGATCAAGGAACAAAGAAGGAAGAAAAGATTTTACAAGCACGCTCCTAGTCTCTCCCAAGTTCAAGAAAGCCCTAAGACAGAGACTGTGGCTGCTAAACAACAAACTCAGGTAGGAAGGGAACAAGACAGACAAAACATGATCACCTACCTGAGTGCCACATGTCTCTATCAGGCATCTACACTTCTTCCCCTGTCATATGAATACATAGAGTTTGAGTAACACAAGCAGCTTGAGCTATAAGTGATGAAAGAACAAAAAGCTGCTAAGAGGAAGATGAGGGAAGAAGATGCAAAGTTAAGAGCCATCATCCAAAAGAGTCTAAAGAAGTCTGCTGATAGGCAGAAGATGATGAGCTTCTTGAAGCTGTATGGATTCTCCGGAAGGAGGCTTGGTCCAATGTCTCTATCCACCATGGATGAGCATATTAGGGTGATCAAGCAGAAGATTAAAAAGGGTAAGCTCATTAACTTGCATTCTCCACCAAGTCAGGCTACACCTGAAGTTGAAGTCAAGGTTGAACCACAAGAGACAACACAACCTGGACCTAGTGCTAGACCACAGACAACTTCATCTTCTGATCCACAGCAGGGTTCTGCTCACTCTCCTTCTGAACCTGTGAGGGAAGAGGACCTAATTGTCACACCCCAACCTTAACGGCGGAATCGTCGAGATGTGAGGGTTAAGATTGTTCATGCCACACAACGCTAATTTAAAATGACAATATTATTAAAACTCAATATTCAAGACATACATTTAAGAAATAGAATATGTTCCAAAACATAGGAATTTCAACATTCAATGATAACAAATGCATTTTTATTTTATTCTAGGTCCAGTCCTAGATGTGACATTATCTTCCTAGCAAGCTAAGCATTATCATTTCCGGAAACATGTTAAAAATAAAAGGGTCAACGTAATGTTGGTGAGTTTTCTATAGTTTCCATACATAAATATATATATAAAAGATGGTAATTCATGTCATAGGTTATTGAATAAAGTAACTAGGGATGGGTGAACAAATATAACAATCAAACCTTGACAGATTACAAGATTACAAGATTACAAGATTAAACAATTAGCTAAGTATACTTGGATTAACCATGTAGGCTTGTCAGGCCCATAGATCTATGACGTCGCCAGGCTAGCAATAGTTAATGATTGTACATATAATAGTCATCACATGGTAATTACTAAAGTTCAACTAACCATGACAAATAAGATGAATTACCCAAGTGTTTACAAGATTTAAACGAGTTTACAAGTGCAATTATCATAAAATTAACATGTTTCACTCCAAAGTGTGAAAATATATAAAAAAGGTATAGAAAAAACTCACATGAATAATAAGGATGAACAAATAGGAAGTCTTGTATAAGATGTCGAGGATTCGTTAACGTTCAACCTAAAAGAACGTCGTGTTAAGTTAATCATGATGATTTTGGTATTATATTTATAAACCGTTAATCCATGATTTTTATGTTATTGAATAGATGTAATTTATTATTATTTTGGTAATTAAATGATTTAAATAAGAATTTTGGTGATTATTAATAAAATTTAAACTTTTATTTTCAAATGGTATTATTTACTATTTAAAAAAAATAGTAATTTGTAAATTTAAATGTTTAAAAATAATTATATTAATTACAATAAGTGGACATTTTTAAATATGTATATTTATTTTCTTAAAAAAAAATCATAACAAATGTGTAACAATAAGGAGTTTATTTAATTGTAATTATTAGAAATTAAATAGGAACTCATTGCAATTTGAGATTAATAACAACTTGTATTTTGTACAATTTTTTTAACTTTTAAAATAAAAGAAATGGAAATTTCTTAATTAAATTTCCTAGAAAATTAAAAAGAAAAATGATTTTATTTAATTTCTGATTACAATTGATTTTTATATAATTAATAATAATATTTAAATATTTTCCAGAATTTTAAATATTACAAAAACCCTTTAAAAAAAATTGTGGCGGGGCCTCGGGTTCGAACCCGGGCCCTTTGCCACGCCACACAAACTCCAAACTGCCAGGCCAAAGCCCAATTTGTGTCAATTAACAGAAAGATTGAATTAAAAATAATGTTTCGCAAAATCCCAAAATTTCATAGAACCCTAGAATTGGAATCGAACCAATTGACTATCAATTCGATGTTTAAACTTGAATTAATCATAGGGCTTTTGTTTGGCATGAAAAATCGAATCTAATGACACCTTTAATTACCTGAATTGATGTTGTACGAATAGTTTTCGAGTGTGAACCGAGGCCGCGACTGTTCTTGATTCAATTGTTATGAGTGTGTGTGTGTTTGGTGAAATTGAGAGTTCAGAGAGTTTAGAAATCCCAATTCGAGTAGAAGCCCTTTAATTTATAGTTTCAATTCGATCCGGGCACTGTCCAACGGCTAACATGGTTAATTCGGCCGTTTCAGGACAAACTGAATGGTGTTAATGTTGTTTCAGGTGGTTTAATCATTCCATTAAGCTTCAAATGGTTAACCGATGATTTATGAGTGATTAATTTGATGATTATGATGCTTTAAGGATATAATCGGTTTTGGGTTTTGGTAGTAATCGGTTTCGGTTTAGATATCAATGTAATCGGTGATAACTTCGCATTAAATCAAGTCTCAGGGTTCGAATCTTGTATTGGAACCGGTTAGGTACATTTTTAGGGGTTAACAAAGGGTTTTTATGGGGTTTAAAGGAGTCGCCGGAGACTGGCCGGCGGTGGCCGGAGTTTTGGCCGGAAAAACGAGGGTGGGAGTTTGGGTTTTTTAAAAATGTTACACATTTGGTCCATGTACTTTATGTTTTATTACTTTAAACCCAAAGTTTAATTTTTAGTTTAAACAGATTTACAGTTTAGCCCCTGAGGTTTTAAAGTTTTATTATTTTATGTAAAAACTTATTATTTACAAGTTTTTAAAATATAACACTTATATTACTTTTATTATTAATAATATTAACACTTACTAAAATTATTCACTATTATTAGTATTATTTTCATTTTTATTCTTAATATTTTCTTTTATGTAAGATATGGTTTAGTATTATTATTATTATTATTATCATTATAATTGTTATTTTTAATTATCCAATTGTTTAATTACATCAAGAACTTACAAATGAACCCTCGTACTTGCATTAATAACCTAAAATAAGTAACCCTTACAAGAGATAACGACGTTAAATCAAACTTTAAATAAAAAATACTAGAGGTTACAGTCTCCCCAACTTTAAGGAATTTCGTCCCGAAATTATAGACAAGGCTAAACAAAAAGATAGGGATATTTCTTCTTCATGTAATCCTCGCGTTCCCAAGTGAACTCAGCTGCATGTTTGTTTTCCCAACGGACTTTGACGATCGGGGTGGTAGATGTACGAGTCTTCTTTAACGTTCGATCCATAATCTCGAACAGGCTTCTCAACGAAATGCAATGACTCGTCAATTTGGATTTCCTCCAAAGGAATATGCAAACTTTCATCGGCTTGGCATTTCCTCAGGTTTGAGACATGGAAGACAGGATGAACCCCGCTAAGTTCGGAAGGTAGTTCTAGTTTGTAAGCCACTTTCCCAATTCTTTTCAGAATTTTGAAAGGTCCTACAAAACGTGGGGCTAACTTACCCTTCTTCCCAAAGAGAACAACACCCTTCCATGGAGAGACCTTAAGAAGAACCATGTCACCGACTTGAAATTCCAACGGTTTACGTCTTTTATCGGCATAACTCTTTTGACGACTTCTAGCCACCTCAAGGTTATTTCGGATTTTGGAGACTTTGTCGGTCGTTTCTTGGATAAGTTCAGGACCAGTGATGAAATTCTCACCAATGTCAGTCCAACAGATCGGAGAACGGCATTTACGACCATATAAAGCCTCGAATGGTGCCATCTTGATACTCGAGTGATAGCTATTATTATACGAAAATTCCGCTAATGGCAGATGCGTATCCCAGTCACCACCAAAATCAAGGACACAAAGACACAGTAAGTCCTCAAGGGTTTGGATTGTTCGCTCGGTTTGGCCGTCCGTTTGAGGATGGTAAGCCGTGCTCAAATCCAGTTGAGTACCCAAAAGCTCTTGCATAGAAGACCAGAAATGCGAAGTAAACCGAGCATCACGTTCGGAGATAATGTGCAACGGCACACCATGACGACTCACAATTTCATCGATGTAGATACGAGCCAATCTTGAAACCTTGTAGGTGTCTCGTATTGGTATGAAATGTGCCGTTTTGGTCGAATGGTCAACGATCACCCATATAATATCATGGCCACGAGGGGTACGTGGTAACTTGGTTATAAAATCCATGGATATGTGTTCCTATTTCCACATTGGGATTTCAGGTTGTTCAAGTAAACCACTAGGCCGTTGATGTTCAGCTTTGACTCTTGCACATGTGAGGCACTTAGAAACATAAGACGCGATATCCTTCTTCATTCATGGCCACCAATATTGGCCACGTAAATCCATATACATCTTATCGGATCCAGGATGAATAGAATATCGGGTTTGATGAGCTTCGTTCATAATGAAGTGACATCGTGATTCGGGATCCAAAGTCGATTCAAGAAATACCACATGCCATTCGGTTTTGTCTCCAATTGTGATCGAACGTTATACGTTAGATCTTCATCTTTCCCTTCCTCGGTTAGCACCGCTTGTTGAGCCTCGCGGATGCAAAACTCGAGATCACTATCAACCCTTATGTTTTGAAGCATGATAGTGGCCTCGTTAATGTCCACATGTATCTCGGTGTCAAAATCCCCCAACGTGTCAAACCATTGCCTTCGATCTTGGATTTCTTGAAGCGAGACAATCTTGTTGTGGATCTTACGACTCAGCGCGTCGGCTACAACATTCGCCTTTCCAGGATGATAGCGAATGTCGCAGTCGTAGTCGCTAATTACTTCAACCCAATGTCTTTGTCTCATGTTGAGATCCTTTTGATTAAACACGTGTTGAAGGCTCTTGTGATCGGTGTAGACTATGCATTGCGTTCCATAGAGATAATGTCGCCAAATCTTCAAAGCAAATACTACGGCACCAAGTTCGAGATCATGAGTTGTGTAGTTCACTTCATGAACCTTCAATTGTCTCGACGCGTAAGCTATGACCTTGCCTCGTTGCATGAGAACGCAACCAAGACCTTGACTAGACGCGTCGCAATATACAGTGATGTCATCGTTTCCATCGGGAAGGGTTAGGATAGGAGCATTACACAATTTGTGTTTCAACGTCTCGAACGCATCTTCTTGTTCGGGCCCCCACTCAAAAAGTCTTTTGAGTTAGCGCCTTAAGCGGTTTCGCAATCTTCGAAAAGTTTGCAATGAACCTACGGTAATAACCCTCTAAACCCAGAAAAGAACGAACCTCGGTTGGGGTCGTGGGAACACACCAATTCTTCATGGCTTCTATCTTTGCAGGATCAACGTGAATTCCTTGGCTATTCACCACATGTCCTAAGAATTGGACTTCTTCAAGCCAGAATTCGCACTTGGAGAACTTGGCATATAATTGTTCCTTCTTCAAGAGATCGAGGACTTGACGTAGATGTGATTCGTGATCAGCCTTTGCCTTGGAATAAATAAGAATGTCATCAATAAACACGATCACGAACTTATCCAAATACGGTTTACATACCCGATTCATGAGATCTATGAAGACAGCAGGTGCATTAGTCAAGCCAAAAGGCATAACCATGAACTCATAATGTCCATATCGAGTACGAAACGCGGTCTTTGGAATATCATTGTCGTGAACACGTAATTGATGATATCCAGAACGTAGATCGATCTTCGAGAATTGTGTAGCTCCTTGAAGTTGATCGAAGAGATCATCAATTCGAGGAAGAGGATATCGGTTCTTGATAGTGAGCTTGTTGAGTTCCCGGTAGTCGATGCACATACGGAAAGAACCATCTTTCTTCTTTACAAATAGCACGGGTGCACCCCATGGTGAAGAACTAGGTCGAATGAAACCCTTATCGGTCAACTCTTGCAGTTGACTAGCTAGTTCTTGCATTTCAGATGGTGCAAGACGATAAGGCGACTTAGCCACGGGATTTGCACAAGGATTCAGATCGATTTTGAACTCAACTTCTCGTACGGGAGGTAACCCACTAAGATCCTCGGGAAACACCTCGGGAAAATCCCGCACGACAGGTATATCCTTCAGTTCTTTACCTTTGGCTTTCGTGTTGACTACGTAAGCCATGAAAACTATGTAGTTTTTACTTAAGCACTTGCGGGCCTTGATACAAGACATGAGTTTGAGTCTTTGGGATGATCTTTCCCCAAAAAAATTTAAGGTATCACCTGATGGTAAAGGAATTTGAATGCACTTCTCAAAGCATATAATTTCCGCGCGTTGCTTCGCTAACCAATCCATGCCAATAATAACGTCAAAGCTCCCTATTTGCATAGGAATAAGGTCGATGCAAAAGTCGTGCTCGTTAAGACTTAAGGTGCAATCGCGTATCACGACGTTGACTTCAATGGTTTTGCCATTGGCTACTTCGGCATAAAAGATCTTTCTAAATTAGAACGCGGCTTAGAAAGAATGGGCTCGAACTCTAAAGATACAAAACTCTTATCCGCACCCGAATCAAACAGTATAGAAGCATAACGACTATTTACAAGATACATACCTGCTCAAATAATAACCTATTATTGGCATAATGAACGTAGGTAGGGATTTTACAAGACAAAAGAACAATTAAAAGAAATTAATGACGTACCATTCACCACGTCGTTGTTGGTTTGAGCTTGGTTGACATTGATGTTGAATGCCCTTCCACGAGCCTGTGGCACATTTCCCGCATTGCGGGGGCATTGTGGACGGACATGACCCGGTTCGCCACAGTTGTAGCAGACTCGGTTTGCAGCCAACACCGTATTATTAGGAGCATGAAGGCAAATAGCCACCAGATGTCCATACTTCCCGCACAACGAGCAGACTCGGCAAGGAGTGTTACTGGCGTGATGGTACTTGCAAGTATTGCACATCGGGTGTGGCCCAGTATAAGCCCTCGCCATGGGGGCTTGATTTGCAACGACAGCTTGCCTTTGAGGAGCATTTGGTGTTGTCACCGCATAATTACGAGCCGGTGTGAACTTGCACTTCTTGCCTTTGAAAGACGACTCGGCCTTCACCTCATTTGTAGCCTCGGGAGTCACCTTCACAGCAGTCTTGGCACCTTTCACCATTAAAGTACCAGCTCTAATATGGTTTTCAGTAAGCTAGGCGGTGATATTAATTGCCTCCTCCAAAGTTGTGGGCCTACTACCCACCACGGCATCTTGAATTTGAGGTGGTACCCCCTTAATAAACTTCTCGATGTTACGGGGCACGGTATCCACCATGTGAGGTAGGAGCATGCTCAACTCATGATGTCAGGTGGAGTAAGCCAAATGATTCCCACTATCCTGTTTGAGGTTCCAGAATTCCTCCTTCAGCTTTTGCAATTCACTCCTCGGGCAAAACTTTTGGGTCATTATGTCCTTAAATTCTTCCCAAGGCAACGCCAAGGCAACTTCAGTCCCTCGGTTCCTTTTCTCACTATTCCACCAAGTGAGTGCCCGTTGTTGAAGGACACTTGCAGCATATCGGACCTTGAGTTCATCGGGACATTCGCTGACGATAAACGTATTTTCCATACTTTCGAACCACTCGAGAAGTCCAGTGGCTCCTTCCTTTCCACTAAAGCTAGTGGGTTTGCACGAGTGGAAGTGCTTGAATATGCAAATGCGACTATTCCCACCTTGGTTATTGCTATTTTCCCCTTGACCATTGTTGTCACCACTACCATTGTTTCCATTGGCGTTGTTGGCCATTAGGGTGCTGCTAAGTTCAGCGACCATCGTTGGAAGTACAACGGCCATTTGCCGGGCGATCATTGCAGCTAGTTTGCGGTCGGAGGTAGCACGTTTTCCATGATGACGAGACATTCTATAAGATAGAAATAAAGTAAAATATTAGTATTTGGAGATAAACCAGTTCAAAGAAAACAGGAGTTTTAGATAATTTATATTCAGCCAGGATGGTTCCATTTGGTATCACATAGCCAACAGGAACATGGACACGTCGAGGTGACTTAATACTAATTTCTTCGGGAAGATGTGTATGTTGACCATAATTTAGCACTCATCCCAAAAATCCCCAGGTAAGCATAACAGGTCTCGCAATGAGATTTATACGAAATGCTTGCCTTAGCCCGAAGGCCTTTTGCCAGGAAATCCAGAATACAGGTGTTTATGTGTCACACACTTCCCTAAGGCTATCAGAATTAAAACCTCGATGAGAATTTCAAGATTTAGACATATCGTCTAAGGAATTTTTTTTTCCACTCAAAAAATTGCGTAGTTTTCCTCACGTAGTCAAGAATGAGATTTAGAAAAGATTAGACATGGTAGAAACGTAGAGGCATAAGAAGAGGATTAGAAAGTTGGGGTTACAAGGTTCAAGGCATATTCCTAAGGCACTATTTTCTAAATGTTAGCAAATAGCACATTAGGGAATTTATCATGCATCAAGATAGACATATAAGCATACTTACAAGATCATAACAATTGTCATGAAAAGGGTCCCTAGTTTAACCATAGTCTAGGCCACCATTTCTAATAACCTAAATCCCTATAGTTATAGGCTCTAATACCAATCTGTCACACCCCAACCTTAACGGCGGAATCGTCGAGATGTGAGGGTTAAGATTGTTCATGCCACACAACGCTAATTTAAAATGACAATATTATTAAAACTCAATATTCAAGACATACATTTAAGAAATAGAATATGTTCCAAAACATAGGAATTTCAACATTCAATGATATAACAAATGCATTTTTATTTTATTCTAGGTCCAGTCCTAAATGTGACATTGTCTTTATAGCAAGCTAAGCATTATCATTTCCTGAAACATGTTAAAAATAAAAGGGTCAACGTAATGTTGGTGAGTTTTCTATAGTTTCCATACATAAATATAAAGTAACTAGGGATGGATGAACAAATATAACAATCAAACCTTTACAGATTACAAGATTACAAGATTACAAGATTAAACGATTAGCTAAGTATACTTGGATTAACCAAGTAGGCTTGTCAGGCCCATAGATCTATGACGTCGCCAGGCTAGCAATAGTTAATGATTGTACATATAATAGTCATCATATGGTAATTACTAAAGTTCAACTAACCATGACAAATAAGATGAATTACCCAAGTGTTTACAAGATTTAAACGAGTTTACAAGTGCAATTATCATAAAGTTAACATGTTTCACTCCAAAGTGTGAAAATATATAAAAAAGGTATAGAAAAAACTCACATGAATAATAAGGATTAACAAATAGGAAGTCTTGTATAAGATGCCGATGATTCGTTAACGTTCAACCTAAAAGAACGTCGTGTTAAGTTAATCATGATGATTTTGGTATTATATTTATAAACCGTTAATCCATGATTTTTATGTTATTGAATAGATGTAATTTATTATTATTTTGGTAATTAAATGATTTAAATAAGAATTTTAGTGATTATTAATAAAATTTAAACTTTTATTTTCAAATGGTATTATTTACTATTTAAAAAAAATAGTAATTTGTAAATTTAAATGTTTAAAAATAATTATATTAATTACAATAAGTGTACATTTTTAAATATGTATATTTATTTTCTTAAAAAAAATCATAACAAATGTGTAACAATAAGGAGTTTATTTAATTGTAATTATTAGAAATTAAATAGGAACTCATTACAATTTGAGATTAATAACAACTTGTATTTTGTACAATTTTTTTAATTTTTAAAATAAAAGAAATGGAAATTTCTTAATTAAATTTCCTAGAAAATTAAAAAGAAAAATGATTTTATATAATTTCTGATTACAATTGATTTTTATATAATTAATAATAATATTTAAATATTTTCCAGAATTTTAAATATTACAAAAACCCTTTAAAAAAATTGTGGCGGGGCCTCGGGTTTAAACCCGGGCCCTTTGCCACGCCACACAAACTCCAAACTGCCAGGCCAAAGCCCAATTTGTGTCAATTAACAGAAAGATTGAATTAAAAATAATGTTTCGCAAAATCTCAAAATTTCATAGAACCCTAGAATTGGAATCGAACCAATTGACTATCAATTCGATGTTTAAACTTGAATTAATCATAGGGCTTTTGTTTGGCATGAAAAATCGAATCTAATGACACCTTTAATTACCTGAATTGATGTTGTACGAATAGTTTTCGAGTGTGAACCGAGGCCGCGACTGTTCTTGATTCAATTGTTATGAGTGTGTGTGTGTTTGGTGAAATTGAGAGTTCAGAGAGTTTAGAAATCCCAATTCAAGTAGAAGCCCTTTAATTTATAGTTTCAATTCGATCCGGGCACTGTCCAACGGTTAATATGGTTAATTCGGCTGTTTCAGGACAAATTGAATGGTGTTAATGTTGTTTCAGGTGGTTTAATCATTCCATTAAGCTTCAAATGGTTAACCGATGATTTATGAGTGATTAATTTGATGATTATGATGCTTTAAAGATATAATCGGTTTTGGGTTTTGGTAGTAATCGGTTTCGGTTTAGATATCAATGTAATCGGTGATAACTTCGCATTAAATCAAGTCTCAGGGTTCAAATCTTGTACCGGAACCGGTTAGGTACATTTTTAGGTGTTAACAAGGGGTTTTTATGGGGTTTAAAGGAGTCGCCGGAGACTGGCCAGCGGTGGCCGGAGTTTTGGCCGGAAAAACGAGGGTGGGGGTTTGGGTTTTTTAAAAATGTTACACATTTGGTCCCTGTACTTTATGTTTTATTACTTTAAACCCAAAGTTTAATTTTTAGTTTAAACAGATTTACAGTTTAGCCCCTGAGGTTTTAAAGTTTTATTATTTTATGTAAAAACTTATTATTTACAAGTTTTTAAAATATAACACTTATATTACTTTTATAATTAATAATATTAACACTTATTAAAATTATTCACTATTATTAGTATTATTTTCATTTTTATTCTTAATATTTTCTTTTATGTAAGATATGGTTTAGTATTATTATTATTGTTATCATTATAATTGTTATTTTTAATTATCCAGTTGTTTAATTACATCAAAAACTTACAAATGAACCCTCGTACTTGCATTAATAACCCAAAATAAATAACCCTTACAAGAGATAACGACGTTAAATCAAACGTTAAATAAAAAATACGAGAGGTTACACTAATTGAGGAAGACAAACAAGGGCAATCTGATGCTGCATGCCAGTTTCCTTAGTTAAAGTACAAAAAGAGGAAAAGGACGGCCATTATAAGGGACAAGAAGAAGAAGAAGAAGTCCAAGGCATCCACCTCTACTCCACAGGATGATTCAGAACATCCTGAGGGTGATCAAGAAGAGGCTGCTCATCCAACTCCTATTCAAGTAGAGCCTCTTGCTGCTGGGAGACCCATCTTGTCCTGGACCTTTACCGCTAATCCGGACAGATGGTTTGTCATTAGAGATCAAGGAGGTCAAGATGTCTACTTCTGGCAAGACATACTTGATCTTCCTCTGCATGATCTCTATGGCATGAGGAGATACTATGAGAGTTTGAGGGATCCTGACCAAATGATGAAGAAATGAATGGTTTTGATCCTTATAAGGACTGTCAATAGATGATTGATATCTTATGTTTTGGTAGCATCAACTTAGGGGGAGTTTGTAAGGTTTATACTTAAAGGCTGATGCAACCAAAGCATCCAAAGAGCTCTCAGCATGCATGCATGAAGTATAGAGTAAAGTTATTTCGGAAGTTTTACATCTCTTAAAGGAAATAAATCTAAGTGTAAAATCTTCTGAAGCCAAATGACAAAATCTTCCGAATCCAAAGATGAAGTCTTCTGAAGCTTTGGAGACAAAGTCTAACGAAGTCAAAGACTGATTTCTTCCAAAGACAGAGAATACATGCTTTCTCTGATCACCTTTTGACTAAAGCTGAACAACTTTCCGCTGTCACTCAGAAGACTCACCAACTTATATGAGTTGGTGAAAAGGTCCATGCTTTTGTCAATTGTAGATTATGTTCATTGGTATGTAACTTTCAACTTTTGTACTTTTTATCCTTTTTGTAATATATTAGGATGTGAGCTATGACATGTCATAGTCACTAGTCAAAAAGCAATCTAACTTTTGACTTTACATTGATCTTGTTATCTAGATTAGTGTTTTCAGTTGGCCTTAAAAGTATGGCCGGCTGTAGGATGTAGTATAAAGTGTCTCAAGTACTTGTATCTTTTCATATGCTTTGTAACACTTGTAAGAACTTGAGAGCAATATGCATCATTCTTGAAAACCATATTTGAGTATTCTTGTTCTTGCTCTTTTACTTGTGTTCTTTGTATCATCTAACCGGTTTTCTATTTGATCTATTAAGTGTTGCACATCTCTCCATCCTTGTGAAACTGTTGCATTGACCTCCCTTCACCGGTCCTGCAATTAAATATTTATCCATTTAACTAGAATTAACTTATTAAATAACTATTTTATCTTGCTTTTACTAAAATATTTTTTACGTATTAATGTTTTGTTGTTATAATTGTTTAAAACTTTGACAATTGTGTTTTGTATCTGGATATATAACTTTAATTAGCAGTGATTATTATTTTGAAATGAAGTTTAAACTTTTGTATTTGGAGTTGTAATTTTATTATGTTTATTTATATTGAAGATTTAAACTTGAGGAAATATGTGATTGATATCCTTAGGAAGAGAAATATGTGATTCAATAACTAACTTTAATAAAATGGGTAAATATATAATATATATGTTTTAGAAATGAGAAATATGTAATTAGTTTTTTAGCTTGGGTAAATATGTAATTAATGAGTTTTAGAAGAGAAAATATCTAAATGTTCCTTTTTATAAAAATTAAAAGTCTAAAACCCTATCTCCTTTAAATCATTTAAAACTCACGTGTAACCCCTCAAACCTTAAGTGTACCTATGAAACTTCCTCCTTCATAATTTTCATTTTCCCACCTATAAATACTAATATTTGTTTTATTATTCTTTAGTTTTTTTTTAAAAGAGTATTGATAGAAAACTTATTTACCAAAATAGGTGATTTAAAAAATATTTATCAAATTGGATGTTTTTTGAAAAAGTTTTTTTTATTACTCCTAATCTTATCAGATAAAAAGAATTTTTATTTAGGAAAATATTCTTTAGACAAAGTTAAGGAAAATGTTTCGAATAAAAAAAACATTTTGTTGAATTGTGATATTTTAAATTTGATAAAAAGTCGTTTTTAAAATATTTTATAATTATATTGTAAACGTTTTTTTTAACTTTTTCTAGAACAGGGTAGTGTTTTATAAATACTTTTTATTTATTTCATTTAGAAAACTTTTTATGAGCGCTTTTGTTTTTGATTTTTTTAATATATTGCGCTTTTAATTAATTTAAGAATGTAATAAGAAACACATTATTAATAGAGGATATACAAATGTAAATTTTAAAATTGTTTATAGATAACAATATTTAACAAAATGAACATGAATGAACTCTTTTTTATGTTTGTTGTTAAAAGAATTTGTTTGTATTCGTTTGTTTATTCAATAAACCACACAAATGAACACCTATTAACAAAAACAAATATAATGAAAACTAATAAATGAACATAAACAAACATAAACAAATAAAAAGTATTAAAAAACATATATGAATGAAAATAAACAAAAGATCACAAACCGAGGTATTAAAACGAACATGTACGAATATAAAGGAACGATCGTAAATGAATGCACTACCAAACGTTTACAAACGTGCATAAATGAACGAACGTGACCTCTGATCGTGTTCGTTCATTTAGTTGATCAAACAAAATTTTGTCCATTTTTGTTTATTTATTTAAAAAATGTATTTGAACTGTTTTTAAAAATGCATTAAATGTTTTTAAAACGTTCTTTAATAAATGTATTGTAAGATGTTTACATAATTAGACATTGTTTGCTTTAACTTGATATTGAGTCCATTCGAATATTCGATTTACTTTGTTTAAAATCAAAATTAAAAGCTCTTATTATAACTTTTGTAAATCTGAATATTAACAATCAAAATCAAGACTAATATTGTAATTGTGTGGGGGAAGAGATATACGGTATCTTATCTATTTAGAATCTTTATCCATCCAATTAATTAGGAGTGAAAAAAATGAAATAAAAAAAAAACACATTTTGATAAATATTTTTCATATAACCTATTTTGGTAAATAAATTTTCCACTAAAAAAATCAATTATTCTCTTGCATCAACTCTTTTTCTCAAATTTCAAGAAATTTCTTCTTCAACCTCTATACAATCCCTCCACTGAAATCTTTAAAAGTTTCAAGTCCGTTTATCTTTTTAAAGTAGCAAGCGCATTCTTAATTTCAGTGTACGTTATGACACGTTGATTCATCTCATTTATTGCATCTCTACTAACAAACAATATGTTATGATGATCTCGTCCATTACATTCTCGTGTTTCCGATATAAGCTGGGATGTGACAATGTATGTGTGTGCGTATTTCTAGTTGGTTTGATCAACTTGTATTATGTTTCCTTCATTTAAATTTATATTGCGTATTTTAAGTTAAGCGTTACTTTCTATATTATGAGATTTTTTCCTAGTTTAGTTTTTAAAGATGAACAAGTGGGTGAATATGATTAATGTTTTTAAATTAATCAATCCACTTTGGTTATTTTGACTTGTGCCGGATTTTTGCTGCGTTAAATACACCGTGCACTTTTAAATTTAAGCCAACAATGTCAAGTTTATTTAAAAGTTTCTCACTGTAACGTTGAATTGTACATTGTCGCAATCTGTTTTGTTAGCTCCAGAATTTCAAATTGTGAGTTGTCAGGTTTTGATGCAAGGATCCTAATACTTTATGCACTTATCGAGGATCATAGCCTAGTTTAGAATCTTAAACTAAATAGTTAATTGCATCAATCATGTAAATCACACAGTATTATATTTGTCGGTTACTTCAATTTTCAGTGATGGTACAAAAATGGATGTAAACAACGCTTTCTTGTATAGTGATCTTGATCATGTTATCTACATGTATCAACTGATGGGTTTCAGAAGTATCACTCATATACAAACTTTTACAAGTTAAAGAATGTAATATATGGTTTAAAACAATCCTCTCGAGCTTGGTTTAGTAAGATTGCTGAGTTTTTGGAACAAATAGTGTTTTTCTAGTGCTAATGGAGACGTAATCTTATTTGTAAAGTAATAAGGAAAGTATTGACTATGGTTCTAACATATGTTGGTGATATTATTATCACCGGTGACAAGAAAAATGAAATTGTCCATCTTAAAATCAATATGTCATTTTCTTAGGCTTGGAAGCAAACTATGTGGGTAGTTGCATCTTGTCAAACCAAGCATAGTATTCCATTGATTTATTGGTTCGATGTCGAATGATAGACTCGACCATTGACACCAATGGATACAAGTGCAAAACTCTATCCAGATGAAGGTGGGAGCTCGAAGACGACACATTGTGCAGGAAGATAGTTGGTAACCTCATCTGTAAAACCTTGACTTGTACGAGTAGGTTCATGCAGAATCCACAAAGACCACATCTTCATGTCCTACGAAGGGTTCTTCGTTATGTCCAAGAGACAATCGGGTATGGTATCATGTTTAAGTGGAAGTCGATTGCTAGACTTGTAGGGCATTGTGATGCAGATCTTGGAGGTGATCCTAATTAACAAACGTAGGTCAACAACGGGTATGTGTTTCTGCTGAGAAGCGTGTAATAACGTGGTGTAGTAAACTTCAGCCTACCGTCTCCTTGTTGTCCACTGAGCCCAAGTATAGAGCAGTTGTCACGGCTGCCCATATAATGCACGAGCTGAGGTTGCTGCAACTTATGAAGGATCAGAACCAAGTGCTGGAGTACAAAGTCGAGCTATTTTGCGGCAATTGCCAGACGATTAAACTTGCAGAAGACCCTACATTCCACGTGAAGTCCGCCATTAGGTATTAAAGAGAGAAATCGATTTCAAGTGTATATGACAACGATTTGTTAACCAATAGCTTACCAATAATATTATGCAGCAGAATCAGGATGCAATATTCGGGTGTTGAGAGAGAGTTTGATGACATGGCAACACCTTAATAATTAAGCAGCTGTTTTATCAGATGCATGGCTGTATGGCCTTCCTACGTGTTCCATGCACTCTTCTCTAATTTTAATTATTTCCAGTATGTTATTTTCATTATGCTTTAGTGGGTCAAAGAGTTGGTAATTTCTCTATTGGTATTTAGTAGCATCGATCTACTCATGGAGTTCTTTGCTTTCTTAGTGTTGTAATCGTTTCGTTGTCACGTGAGAAATACACAGAGTACACTTGAGTAGCATTTCCAGTTTGTGTCTCACACATATCCACTTGCAAAGTTCACATTACATGCGGCCAGAATTCTGTAATCGAACAAGAGAATGATGTATGAACTTGTCATCTATGTTTTCTTAATTTTACCATAGCCTTCGTTTTCTGTATAAAGTAACATTAGTAGAGCAATTTTACGCTATTTCAATGACTTCGTCTTAATCTATATATTATTAAAGGAAGACATAGTTTTACTAATATTTCTTTTATCTTACATCTTTTTTAAGCTAGTAAATCGAAAAGAAAATCAGCTTCTTTCCCACGCTATCATATTCAAACACCAGACATCATCACCAAATCGATTCAAATTCAACCAAAAATATATACATAGAACCTCTCAATTAAAATACTCTATCTCCATTAATCCATCATAATTTACAACCGAAACTCGTCGACTTATCTTATAGATCTCAGCAACCGATCGGAACTTCTTCCTCTTCACTCTCATACTTCCGGCGACATCATCATCATACCTCTGCATCACCGTTGTCCTCCGTCGAGGCGTCACATCTGAGGTACAGGTACTACTCCCTTGACTTTCATCATGATCGATTACGAATACTCTCGTTGTTCGCTTCTTCGACGTCGGAAGAACCTCCGATTCACCGCTGAGTTGAATAAGGTGCATCGCCGCCTCCATCTCCGGCTTCGGGAATCGCGATTGCGTAGGTTTGGATATTTCCATTAACGGAAAGGAGATATTTTCTGTTTGGTGGATGTTTAATTAACAATTAAGCTAAGCGTAGGGGTTTTATATGATCGGAGAGGTTGTGCACCGACCTTGGGGTTAATGGCTGTGGGGTCAAGTGTGGGTTACTTCGTAATGCTTGAGAGTTAATTAAATTAAATTTATTTAAGCGCTTAAGCCGGCTACTTCTTTTCATTTTTTATCCTGATTATTATTACCCGGGTAAGCGGATCTTGGTCTTAATCCGGGCCCAGGGAGATCGCAAATTCTTACGGGCGGGTAAATGCTGAGGGCTAATAAAGTTTGAGGTCATACTTTGGAGATATTTATTTATTATTTCAATAAATTGAATATTAATTACCAATCCACGATCACCCTCAATTAGCTACTTTTCTTTATATTTACAGTAAACTGTATGGATAGTACTTGTGATGTAAATTATAGATTTGTTCGCTGAACTTTTATTGTTTTGGATTTAGTCCCCAATTGCACCGATTGTTTTTATTTCTGGTCCTTAAGTCTATAATCAGTCTGTTAGTGCGGTTAAAATTGAGTAAAATAACTATTTTACCCTTCTACACTTAAATCATTGGTTTAATAAATATGTTAATTTTGGAAGAATTACATAAGTCCTCCTACAAACTTAACTACTTACATATATACCAACTTAAAATTTTAATTACATATATCCCTTCTTAAACTTAGTCAATTACATGATACCCAAATTAAAATTTTAATTGTATATATCCCATTCTAAGACTTAGACAATAGTAAATTAAATATATACCCAAATTAATATTTTAATTACATATATCCACTTTAATAAACATGCATCTTACATATATACTCATTTGATTATTTTATTAAAAATAATTTATATAATTAGTATTTTACTCTAATTTTTATTAAACTATAATTATATTTAAAGTAAATTACATGGACAGTCCTTGGTGGTGGGTGGTGGGTTGAGGGTAGAGGCGGCGGTGATGGATGTTGAATGTGGAGAAGAAGATAAAAATAGGGGTATTTTGATCTTTTAAAAAAAACTAACAGAAAAACTTAAATTTTGTTAGCATCAGAGATCGTTAACATACACTCTTTACATAGTTTAGGCCCGCATCTGTAATTTATTGAAAAACAGACTAAAGTTACAATATGTGCATACCACAGGGATTGTCCGTGTAATTTACTATTGTTTTTACTAACTTTCAAGTTTTGATTATTTGTAACTTTTTCTATGTTCTTTTTGTTTTTCTATCTTGTTTACGTTTCGATACTAACGTTTTCTGGTTCACATACGAGACACTTTCAATACCATCATGCAACACAATCCAGACACATGATTTTACTCATTTTTTCATCGCGAGTATTCTTCTATCTCAAATCCCGCATTTGCACATGTTTGGTTCAAAAGTGTCAAATCCGAACATTCTCAATCTATTTGATTGCTTGAAATAAAAGGGATATATCTAATTTAAATTTTAGTTTGGGTATATCCGTAAATGACTAAGTTTTAAAAAGGGATATATGTAATTAAAATTTTAATTTGGATATATATGTAATTGTTTAAGTTTATTCTCCCTTTAATTTTCATCCACATGCATCATTTATGTAAGAGTTAATTACATGAAAGGTCCCTGTGCGTATGTCTATTTTCACTTTCGGTCCCCAGATTTAAAAAACTACAAGGTCGGTCCAATGGTTTGTCAAAATGTAACACAAAAGATTTCCATCATGGATGGCCGTTATCTTTTTCCATTAATTTTTTTTAAAATGACCAAATTAACCCTGATTATTATAATAATACTAATATCAAAATTGGTGGATGACAACCCTCTCTCCACCATCACTTCTAGTAGTCGTCTCCACCTTCATAGCCAACCACCATTAACTTCTCAATCATTTGTATTTAGACTACCTGGAACATAAACCTTTGTTCTTCGGTAACTCCAAATCTTGAACCTTCAACATAGATCTTGACTTAGATCCACTAACACCTTCGGCCACCAGCAACCACACCACCAGCTGCAAATGCCAACATCGGTTATCAGAAGTGTAAGTAAGGGCGGCGGTTTCCAGACAGGGGTGGTCTAACTGAAGGTGGTGAAGACGATAAGGGTCAGATATGGGTGTCTGTGGTGGCGGATAAAGGTAGTGGTGACTGACTGATTGACGGTGGTAGTGGTGAAGACGCCAAGCGGTGGCGACGACAGGTTGAAGTGTTAGAGGCAATTAGTGGTAGTGTTGGGTTGTGGTGTTGGAGGATGCCCGATGGTTGGTGTGGTACACAGTGGTGGCGGTGTTTGGTCTCGGTTTGGATTTGGAAAAAGTCAAAGGGGTGGAGTAGGTGTGGGGTGGTGAGCGGTCTGCGGTGATGGGCGATGAACGACGATGGTGGGTTGTTGGTGGTGGTTGTGGACTGGTGGTGCATTGTAATAGTTGAAGGTTAGAAAAGAAATGGGGAAGAAGAAGATATTGGGATGGGTCCCTCTCTTATTATATATTTATTAAATTATTTTCTAAATTTATTAACTCAATTATTTTAATACTTAAGGGTAATTTGGTTATTTTACATGTAATTAACGGAAAGTTTAACTCTCCATCCATGACAGTGACCTATGGTGTTACGTTTTGACAAACCATTAGACCGATCTTGTAGTTTTTCAAACCTGGGGATCGAAATGAAAACATGCCTAAGTACAAGGACCTTTTATGTATTAAACTATTTATGTAATTTTCTCTAAAATATGAATTTATTATAACCAAAATAAAATCAAAACCAACCTCCATATCACTAAATCCTTCATCGATTAAAACCACAAGATCCCATTCATTACCTCTTTTACCTGTCATCAAAGACACCTCACACCTGGTTCCATCTCCTTAAGAGGTTTGTTTTCGCCATCATTGCTACAAGTCTGATTTCCATTTCTAGGTTATTGCTTTGATTTCTATGGCTATGTGGTTTGAAGAAAACTATGATGGGAAAAAAACATGAAAATCATGTGTTTCTCGAGTATGACAAGTACTCCATAAAAAATGTTTGCTTTCAAGATGATTTTGATGGCGAATAACTAAAAAGTGATTACATAAATAAATGATGTGATTTGATGTAGTCATGTCTTTAAAAAATTAGGTTTAAAAAGTTACCTATTTTATTTAATTTATTTGCATTTATTTTATGATAAGTTTAGTTCTAGCATTATTTTATGTTAAAGTTTGTGTTAGATTAGGTTGAAATCGTAGTTTTAGCCTTACTATTATAAAATAAATAGATAGAAATTTTACCACCCAACCCCTCACCCCTTCCTTTTCTTGCCTTTGTCACAAAAACCTTCCAGAATCATAGGGCTCCGTTATGTCCTTTTAGTGAATCCCACTGACGAAGGAGCTCTTGTTATTGACTACCTAATGATTTTTGTACTTAAAACATTACAACGAAGATTTAAATTAGATTGAAAACTTATATTTTCATATAGTAGAAGCTGAGGACATACACGAACATTAAACTAAATGTAACCTACTTTTAAAAATGACTATATACTATACACGGTATCAATGAGAATGCATCGGATACCAACATTTAATATTTGTAATTGTCTCCTTCATATATCGTAATCCTTGTTGTGTGCATTTATATCAATCAATACAAGGTGAAATATATTGAGCCAAATCATATCTTCCTACATGGTGTCAGCCTAAAAGATCCTCTAGCCCTCTTCTAGCCGACACTCTCTACCCTATACCACTATCGAATCTTCATAAAAATATAAAACTACCTTACCCATGTCTACCTTACCCATGTCTACCTTGTTTCACATGTTCACTGTCAAACTATCTTCTTACAATTATCTTTTGTGGAAAATTAAGGTATTTGATACGTGCCGAAAGTGTATATTTTTATTAAGATTTTTTGCATATATTCAGTTTCAAATGGTTTTTATTTATACTAAACTACATACACAATAGGCAAGTGTACTATTTGTGTGCTATTATAGCGTTGGTAACAACCGAGTATCAATCAGTGAACACATCGAGCCTACTCAACAAACTTTACAATTGACTATCAGATTGGGTTTTGTTTTGAGAAAATGATAAGCTGTATTGATAAAACCAATTTTTTTTAGATTTTAAAATAATTAAAGATAAAAGTAAAAGTAAAATTGAGACTCTTGGGTTTTAAAACAGGAAATTAAGGCTATCATTCTAATTAGATTATACTTATATAATTATAATGAATATCATGGTGTGATTAAAGATATAAGTTTAAGTAGTTATGTTATTGTTTATAGACGCGAGCCAATATGGATTTCTCGTCTACCAGCTCCATAGTGACAAGGACACCAACATCAAGTAACTTACAATGCTAATCCTCCAAGCCATTAGTAATATAGGTAAATCTCGTGTAACCTTTCAACATGCGATTTCTAAAAACATAACTTAATGTTAAAAAGTGAGTTGATCAAGTTCCTTTTTAACATACCATTAATTTTTGAAAACCATAACAATTACTGTAGATTTCTCTGACTAATAATAGGGAACCACAAATGATTAGAAAGCTAAAGTTATATGATTTCTAATAACCATTTCTAGTTCATTAGTCATGGATTTGTTATGAAGACCGGTTTCATGAATAAAAGCTAGTTAATACATTTTTCGACCTTGTACGATATTCACAATGACAAACCATAAGTTTATAACTTCCTGTTCAAATGTAGATGCTACCCATCAAAAGTTTACCCAAGATTACCATAACATCAACACCATTAGTTCATCACAAATAACATAAGTTTTATCCAATTAGGATGATAATGAGAGTTTAGCTCATAATAAGCTTGAACATATAGAAGATAGATATGAAATCATCAATGTAATGAAACAATCAAACCGGTGATCCATAATGGATGATGTTTAGACAATCCCAAGATTCTTTCAAGTGTTGTATGCACCTCGCAAGCCTCTCAAGGGTCCTCAAGTCTTGATTTCCGAGAGAAATCAGCAGGGTAACCCTCTACCAAAAGCTCCTCTCCAAGTTGCAAATGAGCTCCTATTTATAGGTTTTCTAGAGTGTTAATCATGGCCCTGTGCCTAAAAGGCATGACCCGTGCCAGTACAATGCTTACGAAAGTTGGCCGGTTCGTACGTGTAGAGGATGTTGGGCACAACCCCGTACTTGTTGTGGCATGGCCTCGTGATTGAGGTAGGGTACCCCCGCGTGACTCATGGGGCACGACCCCGTGACTACTTTTGGAGGACAAAACTTTTTGTCCTGTTAGATGTCCAAAAACAGGGGTGTGCTAGTTTAAGCATGGGGTGTGTTTCAAGCTGGGCATGGGGATGTGCTTAATGAGGCACGACCTTATGCTTGGACTTCAAAGCTCGGTTTTCTTCAAATTCTTACTAAGTATGCTTCTTTTGTTCATATTGGCCTTTTAAACACCTAAAAACACAATTTAACATTTTTAAGTTCATTTTCATCATTTTAAGGAATATATTAAAGAATAATTGATGTGCTTTTAATTGGTTTTCTATGTATAATTTAAAGCATATCAAATATCCCCATACTTGAACTTTGCTTGTCCTCAAAGCAAAATCACTTAAAATGACAATACCACCAAAAACCAAATAAATCAAATGATAAATATGCCATTCAGGAAATACACAAGTAAACTTATTCTACCTAAATGTAAATGGTTTAAGCATATGTAAAATGATATCCTAGCAAGTTATAGATTAGTTAGTAAAGATTATTAACATGTAAAAATCCATATTTCTCACAAGGTGCACTCGCACTCGGCTAAATATATGAACTCATAATCAAGGTTAAGTATGACTAATACGCTTAATTGCCCAGTATGAATACGTGTGAAATCATATGCTTGTTAAGGGATCAAAACTCCACCTATTTTGATATTTACTTGCATAAATCAGTAGGTCTTTGATGGATTATAACTTGGCTTGAGATCGGGTATGGATTATTTAGAAAAAGTGGCTAAATGCTAAAGACGACAGTCTTGGCTTATTTTTTCTAACATAAACTACAGGGAAGGCAATAAAAGGTTCCCAATACAATACTTCAAGCTAGAAGAGATATGCTAACTCAAGGACTTGTTTAAGGTCAGATTGTCAAGAAAGTACTTCGCTTTCAAAAACCTTACTTCGTCTTTCACCCGAAGATACACGAAACTCTCCTTTCGTAAGGACCCTTTGGCTTGAATCCTAACAACACCCAATCGAATAAGTTTCGTGTATTCGTATTGGGACTCGGTTTGGTTCTTTTTGCATTTTACATCGTGAGATCAATTCCCACAGTTCGGGCATCTTGTTGACTACCTCTTTATAGCGTTTTTTGAGATTCCACAAAATGGTAGAACTTGTTCCTTTTTTTGCCATTTCTTTCTTGCATCGAATGTGAGTTTAAAAATTTGTTCACTGATTTAACGAAGTTACACTTGATGATGGTTGATTTTGGTGGTTGTATGTGAGGTTAACAACAATATTGGAGGTTTTAAAGAATTCTGGCGAAGTGGCAGCAGCCAATGGCAGAAAGTGGGTTGATGATGGCGGTTAACGATGGTAATAGTGGTGGTTCATGGTGGTAAGGGTCATTTGTGAAAACCCCTGTTTTTTGGACCTATAATTTTTTTTAGAAACCTTATTGGGCCACATCTTGACACCAAACCTTGCCTTGGGAGCCTATGAATAGGGCCCAACAATATTGGGCTTAAGCTCACATCAATACACACACCTAAATGACTTTGGCCCATCAAAATTTAGTTGGGCCATCAGGCCACAAAACTTAATGGGTTTTGACCAGCATAATAAATATGGGCCAGTGGATCAACATATTAAACGAACAATTAAAACTTTAAAACCATCAACATCGGCTCATCTAAACAAAAACAAGTAAACGTACCCATAACATTTATTACAACTTAAGATCATCAACAAAATTTAGCAAATGTAACCTTTCAAATTATAAAATACTAGACATTTAAATTTAATAATAAATGATGAACCCATAAGTTTTAAAAGCACATAAAAAATATATAAGAGTTTAAAAGGCTAAAAATTTCTATAAAAACATAGAAAACCCCTTGCACCAAGTACTTATTAATAATATATGAATACTTTTAAATATTTAAAGCAACTAGATAAAACATAAATTAATAAATAAAAAATTATGGCAAGTCACATCATATCTTACTAAATCTAGGTAGATAATCCTAAATTATCCTACTAAATTTCCTAATAAGACAAATTATTATAATACTTATGTAATTTTACTAAACTCCTAAAATAGTAACCCAACACACTCATATGAATATATATATATATATATATATATATATATATATATATATATATATATGTATGTATGTATATATGTATGTATGTATGTGTGTGTATGTATGTATGTATGTATGTATGTATGTATATACACACACACATACGGCGCACACACATACATACATATATACATGAAACATGTGCGCGCGCGCACACACACACACACACACACACACACATATATATATATATACATATACATATATATACATATACATATATATATATATACATATATATATATATATACATATATATATATATATATATATATACATATATATATATATATATATATATATATATATATATATATATATATATATATATATATATATATATATATATATATATATATATATATATATGTACATGCATACAAGTATACATCTCAAGACACACACCCACCCATGAATATTTATATACATGCATACATACATCACACACCATTCATTAATTTCACCTAGCCTAACTCTAGCAGTATCCTAAAGATACCATCTAAGATCTCTAGAACCTAGCCACCACCCCTCTAACCCAATCAAAGTCCATGCATGGCATGGATGAACCCATAATCCTACCAAATCCTAATAACTTGTAATCTTGACCAAAATCTACACAAATCCAATGCATTATCTTGTAATAACCAAGAAAAATGGGTCCCAAACCCCCTCCCTAAGACCCTCTTGGCCGAAACCCCACATACAACCCCCGTTCCCACATTTATTCAACTCATAAATTCAATAAACAATCTTCATTCTCTCCCTAGAAAATATCTTATATTCACACAATCAATAATCATCAAAACACCAACTTATTGAGGATCCAAGACTCGACCCAAGCAAAAGAAATCACCAACTCAAACAAGCTAAGGTAAATCATACACTCACACACACGCACCCTTGTATTATAACAAGTTTCTATCATCCATTCCTTTCATCCAAAGACCTGACATAAATCCTCATTTTGGACAGAATTCTCTTGATATCTCAAGCCTCACTTTAGCTCTCAAACTCCACTTGTTCAACCATTGCATCAAGTTAATTCGTTAAAACCCGAAAACTCGCGAACGATCGCATATCATCACGATAGTGACACAACAAACCCCGTAACACCCCAACTTGTTATGAACCCTTAAAAACTTTATTTTACAGCAACTAAATGATACAAAAGCTTTCTTACAACTCTCCTTGTCACAAACCCTGTTTTGGTAAAACTAGTCCACCCGAAAAACCCATTTTTCACAAAACATGAAAGTATATAATCTAAGTGCATAAAGTGTAATTTAAATATTTTTGGAAGTTAAAATTAGTTATCTAAACTTAGAATAAAATTTCATAATTTATATAATAACCATATGAATTTTATGAATAAAATAAGGTGTGAAAATTTAATAATTTTAGGAATCAAGTTGGGGACCTAAACTACTGAAATATAGGGTTAGTTACATATTGTTTATCCTATAGGACTGATGGGAAATGGGAAAACCAAACTAAAGTGCTTACTATAGAAAAACCAGGACTTAACAAACACTTAACGAGACTAACCGAGTTAGGTAATGAAAATGGAGAATCTATGAAATTTTGAATTTATAAAACTCCCCAGTAGACTTATAATATTAATAAAAGCCTATAAATCAAATTTCATATATTTTAATATTTATTTCATTGGTAAACAAAAATAGAAAACTTATACACTTGAAAATAGAGAAAATTGTTAAAAAAGAGCTTAAGAGAAATATTAATGAAAAATACAGAACATATAAGTGATAATAAGTATATTAAATTCATATATGACAAAAATTTAACCAAAGATAACCCCAACCCGAAAATCCATTAAAACCCGAACCGTTAACGTTTAAACTCCAAAACCAACAAAACAACTTGAGACCTAAAAATTTCCAGTAGGTAATGGTTTATTAATTGCTAAGATAAGTTAAAAACTAAATATTTATAATTATAGAATATTCTAGAGGATTTTATTAAATTTATCATTTATATAAAATAACTAGCGGCTTAATAATTAAAAAAATTATAAAATTCATATATAATATCATGAAACTGATGGTTTTCCAGTAGAATTATGACTTACAACTTAAATCATAAATAAAAATTTAATAAAAGAAATAGATTTAAACTTATGTTACAATCTCATCCGAATTGCGATCAGATACATATCTAGAAATAAGACAAATAACTCACCAATCCTATAGCCATACCTTTAACACTCCAGAAGCTAATTAATATCCAAAATAAGTTTGACCTAAAATATAATCATCACTTGGACCACTCAGCGATCTCAAATAAGCAATCTCTAAATATATATCCCTATAAAATGCCTGAACTGAAAACAAGCTCATAAAACCATTGAGAAAGATCAAATGACATAAAAACTAACTTATTACAGTAGCTTAATCTACTTAAAACCATAAAAGTAGTGCCAAAATTTCAAACTTTAGGGTTAAAAATGTCACTCTAGCAAAGTTGAAGACCAAACTTGCCAACTATTGAAACCTTACTATTTTGGGACCATATTACACTTATAAGAACAATAAGAATCTGAACTTATAAAATATCAAACTAGACTTAAGCCATAACTTTAACACTCCAGAAGCTAATTAATACCCAAAATAAGTTTGACCTAAAATATAATTATCACTTGGACCACTCAATGATCTCAAATAAGCAATCGCTAAATATATATCCCTATAAAATGCCTGAACCGAAACAAGCTCATAAAACCATTAAGAAAGATCAAATGACATAAAAACTAACTTATTATAGTAGCTTAATCCACTTAAAACCATACAAGTCACCGTAAGTAATTATAGTGCAAAAAATTCAAACTTTAGGGTTAAAAATGTCACTCTAGCAAAGTTGAAGACCAAACTTGTCAATTGTTGAAACCTTACTGTTTTGGGACCATATCACACTTATAAGAATAATAATAATCTAAACTTATAAAATATCAAGCAAAACTTGAGATATGAACACAAAACTCAACAACCTAAAACAAGATTACGCATGTGTAATGGAAATCATCAAGCCAAGTAAGATAAATGCAAAACATGAGGGTTGGGCTTAATTTATCACTTAATAAAGTACTAATTTATTTTAAATAAACATAGGAACCCTCCCGGTCGGTAGCATCCAAACTTTTCAAGTTAACAATGTGACAACCCACAGGTGAGTCTCATGAACCCCCTTTTTACTTTTAAACTTTTAGGGTGAAATACATACTCATTGGTTATTATTTTGTAATGCAATACTACCTGATCTTATCTCCAAACAGAGCACAATCATTAACTCCATAAGAAGGTGCGTGATTTGTGGATAATACTATTTGGGAAATCCCCCGCACACAATGGGCCCTTTATGCAGGGAAACCCCCATTGAGATTCAGTAATCATTGTGTCACAAATTAGTGCCATTTAATCGTGTTTATCAAGGCACAATTAAAACCAACATTCTAGTAGTAGCAGGTTAAGGGATATTTTAGCACTCGGACGGAAAAGTCCGGATCAGGTTTGATTGTGATACATTTTATAGTGCACCTTGGATATTATATTATTTTATATTCACTATCAAATTTATGGAATATTATATTCATCATGAAAGATAATGTGTCTTAAACTCATAAGCTCACTAACATTATGTTGATGTATTTTGGGTGTGTATTTCAGGAGAAGATTAAATAACAGGTGCCAAAAGGATAGGTTCCGCCTTAGCTGGACATTTGGAGACTTAGCCACTGCTTTATTCATCCTATCATTAATGAAAAATTAAATTAACATGTTTTATTCGGATATTTAGATGATTTAACATATGGATATTTTAAATGATGTAATACCAATTAGACAATTGCCTTGGATAATAAAATAATTAAGTTTGGATGTATTTAATTCCACTGCATTGTGATGATATCATCACTCACGGCCAGAACCGGTCAATGGGGTGTGAGACTATTTGGTGTAGTCGGGTAATAAGTTGATGATTTGGTGACGTTTGGTAACAAGGATCACATTTAAATTGTGTTTGGGTAACACAAAGGTGTTTGGATGTGAATGTGGTGTAGAGGTGAAATGTCGGTCAACTGTTGGTCAAGAGTGGTCAAACGAGGAAACGATTTCAAGATAGAGTGTGTTCAAATTCGTGAACCGAGTGGAAAGGTATAACACACAATTAAAATGTAAAATGAGTTTGGCCTGTTTAAATGTAATAAAAGGTTGAGCTCTTAGTATAAAATGAAATAATATTAAACAAGTAATACTTATACAAAATGATAACATGTACATATAATACAAAATACGATAACTAATAAATCGATATGCGCTATTGCACAATAAAAATATATGTAATATGTGAATACCTGAACCATATATATAAACACATAAGTAATGCAATTTATACACACTTTTCACACTTTCAAAAGAACCTGTAATAATATTAGGGTAATCAATACTAACATAGACTATCAAATACGATACTGATAATACTACCTAGTAATATTATATTAACGTTCATAATCATACCATACTTATATTATAGTAATTGATGATACGAATATTAACACCACTTAGTTACTAAAGATTTAACATTACTACATTTAGCGAATATGATGTACGTTGTTACACTTAATCGTACTATCATCCAAAATAATATACCATCATAATCATAAACAATATTAGTAGCTATCTTGTTATAATCGCTATAATGATATTAACATTAACATTATTACATTTATTCTTGGATCGACACTATCACTATTATTGAAACTATTTTGTCATTAAAATATATTGTTCTTGTGAATAACTATTGCAAAAAGTACTTTCAAAGTTTCTACTAAAATTAATATTACTATTAAGACTTTGATGCTACACCTATTACATTGCAAAGATTGCCGCTATATGTATATATATATGCATATATATATATATATATATATATATATATATATATATATATATATATATATATATATATAGGTATGTAGCATAAATAATGAATAACACCATTACTAATGTTGAACACGGTGTAATTCAACCTAATGATATTATTATTGAAACCATCAATAACATCATTATGTATGAACTATTATTAGGATATTGCTATTAACCATTGATAATATAAATAGTAATACTATTACTACTAATAAGGTGTACGCTAAGGAGGTTGAAAAATCTTAACATCAGTAAATAAGGCGTTATAAGCAGTGTTATTCCTTAGAGCGACACCAAGATCACCCGCCTTAAAGTCACCAATTAAATGATGTTAAAATGAACCTTACGCTTGGAATCATAAGTTAGCTATAATAAGACTCAAAATATAATAAGAGCTCAACCGCACCACGATAATGTTAACAAATATTATATCCTTAAATTATATACTTATAAATAATTATAAATTAGGTCAACAAGAGGATTGTGCACTCAATATTGGAAGCCACGGTATTAGTATAGGTTATGCATGCAAGAGAACACATGTGAGACTCATTAACCCCTTTTTTACTTTAAAACTTTTGGGGTGAAAGACATACTTGTTGGTTATTATTTTATGGTCCAATACTACCTACTCTTGTCCACGAATGGAGCATAATCAGTAACTCCATTAGGAGTCGCGTGATTTGTGGATAGTACTATTTGGGGAATCCCCCGCACACAATGCACCCTTTATGTAGGAAAACCCCCCATTGAGATTCAATAATCGTTGTGTCACAAATTAGTGCAATGTAATCGTGCTTAGCAGGGAACAATTAAACCCAACAATCTAGTGGTAATGGGTTAGGGGATATTTTAGCACTCGGGCGTGTATGTACGGGTCAGGCTTGACTGTGATACATTCTTTCGTTCACCAATATTTGTGTTTTATTTATAAATGTCTATAGATGATTATGAATTTTATTACATGAAAACTTGAGCTCACCAAATTTATGTTGACACATTTTGAGTATGTATTTAAGGTATTTGTGTGATCTTAAGGAGGTGTGCAGGACCGGTGAAGGGTGGTCAATGCAACAGTTTCATAAGGTGGAGAGATATGAAACACTTAGCAGATTAAATAGGGAACCAGTTAGATGATACAAAGAAAACAAGAAAAAGAACAAGAACAAGAACACTCAAATATGGTTTTCAAGAATGATGTATATTGCCCTCAAGTTCTTACAAGTGTTACAATGCATATCTTAAGATACAAGTACTTGAGACACTTTTACTACATCCTACAGCTGGCCATACTTTCAAGGCCAGCTAGAAACAATAATCTAGATAATAAGATTAATATAGAGTCAAAAGACAGATTGCCTTTTGACTAGTGACTATGACATGCCATAGCTCACATCTTAATATATTACAAAAAGGATAAAAGGTACACAAGTAGAAAGTTATAGACCGATGACCATAATCTACAGTTGACAAAAGCAGGGACCTTTTCACCAACTTATCTAAGTTGTTGAGTCAATAGAGGTAGCAGCAAAAAGTTGTTCAATTTTTCTCAAAAAGTTATCAGAGAAAGCATGTATTCTCTGTCTTTGGAAGAAATCAGTCTTTGGCTTCGAAAGATTTTGTCTCTGAAGCTTCAGAAGACTTCATCTTTGGCTTTGGAATATTTTGTCATTTAGCTTCGAAAGATTTTACCCTTAGCTTATTTCCTTTGAGTGGTGTAAAACTTCTGAAGTAATTTTACTCTATACTTCATGCATGCATGCTGAGAGATCTTTGGATGCTTTGGTTACATCAACCTTTAAGTATAAACCTTACAAACTCCCCCTAGGCTGATGTTACTAAAACAAAAGAGATTACTCATCTATTGACAGTCCTCATCAGGATCAAGACCATTCCTTTCTTCATCATTTGGTCAAGATCCCTCAAACTCTCATAGTATCTCCTTATATCATAGAGATCATGCAGTGGAAGATCAAGTATGTCTTTCCAGAAGTAGACATCTTGACCTCCTTGATCTCTAATGACATACCATCTGTCCGGATTAGCAGCAAAGATCCATTACAAGATGGGTCTTCCAGCAGCAAGAGGCTCTACTTGAATGGGAGTTAGATGAGCAGCCTCTTCATGATCACCCTCAGGATGTTCTGACCCATCCTGAGGTGTAGAGGTGGATACCTTGGACTTCTTATTCTTCTTCTTGTCCCTTCTAATGGCCATACTTTTCTTTCTCTTTCCAGATTTCAACTGAGAAGACTAACCTTCAGCACCAGGTTGTTCTTGTGTGTCTTTCTTAGTTGGGTCCTCTTCCCTCACATGTCCAGAAGGAGAGGGATCAGGACCCTGCTGTAGATCTGAAGATGAAGTTGGCTGTGGTCTAGCACTAGGTCCAGGTTGTGTTGTCTCTTATGGTTCAACCTTGACCTTAACTTCAGGTGTAGCCTGACTTGGTAGAGAATGCAAGTCAATAAGCTCACCCTTTTTAATCTTCTGCTTGATCACCCTAATATGCTCATCCATGCTGGATAGAGACATTAGACCAAGCCTCTTTCTAAAGAATCCATACAGCTTCAATAAGCTCATCATCCTCTGCCTATCAGCAGACTTCTTTAGACTCTTTTGGATGATGGCTCTTGACTTTGCAGCTTTTTCCCTCATCTTCCTCTTAGCAGCTTTTTGTTCCTTTTGTACTTGTTACTCGAGCTGCTTGAGGTATTCAAATTCAATATACTCATATGGCAAGGGAAGATGTACAGATGCCTGATAGAGACATGTGGCACTCAAGTATATGATCATGTTTTGTCTATCTTGTTCCCTATCTACCTTAGTTTGTTGCTTAGTGGCCATAATCTCCGTCTCAGGACTTTCCTAAACTGAGGAGAGGGAGCAGCATGCTTGTAGAGTTTTTTCTTTCTCCTTTCTTCCTTGATCTTGAGGAGCAGTTCTGCATCCTCTGCCTCCTTCCTCTCCTTTGACAACTCAATGTCAACTAGTTCAATTAATTCCTCCAAGGGAACAGAGATGAGTTCATTAATCTTGTAGTTCCTAGACCCCAAATTGTTTAATCTGGCTGCCCTTAACTCATCATCTTGAGTGATTGTCCTAGGGGCATCTCTGATTGCAGCTTCCATAAAGCCAGGGGTCCTACTTGAACTCTCTCCCATTTCCTTCCTCTTCCTCTCTCTCTTCTCCTCCTCAATCTCCTCAGGAGTCATCTTCCTTTTACCTTTGTCACTCACAGGCCTATGTGGCTCAGGTTGGAGAGAGCTTTGGCCTTCATTGCTTGGTTCTTCACTTAGGCTCTGGCTAGAGAGAGGCTGTGAGACACCTTCACTAGCTGGTTCCTCACTAAGGGTAATGAGTGCTGAGGGTGCTGTAGAAATTCCTATCATCTCAAGGTTCACAAGCTCAACAGCTGGGCCTTCAGCCAAGGTTTCCTCTTCGAAGCTAATATTAGGGTCCACCTCAGCATCCAGTTGACCAACAGTCTTGCCTGCTAGTCTCTATCTATATAGTCTTGTTCTTAGCTTGAATTCTTTAAGCACCCTTTGTTGAATCCTATCAACCAACCTTGCAGCTTGCCTGTTTTGACTTGGGTTGGCAAGTGGGAGGTCGACTAGATAGGTGCTCTCATAGTATCTCTGGGTGTAGATGTTGAAGATCTCTTGTTGCCCCTAAGACCTAGAGATTACCAGGGCTCTCCTTTGATCATCATATCTCTATCCCACTATTTGGTTTTCAGCAGGGTGAGATGGAGTAGGCATATCCCTTGGTATCCCCTCCTCAAACAGACTTTGTATGAGTGAGTCCACATCAATATGAACTTGAGAAGGTTGCTGAGTATGGACAATTGCAAGTGTGGGTGGTGAATCCTCTATGTCCATACTCTGAGATAAACTCCTAGGTTCTGTGATTATTGGTAGGACTTCCCCCCCCTTTTGGTAGCATCACCTTCTTGCATAGGTGAGCTAGAGTTTAGGTCCACTACATCCATAGGTTCTTATGGCCTTAGTTAAGTCCTCCTTAGTGGTCTCTCAGTTAACTTCCTCTTAAGATCGGTGATCTCAAGTTGCTGGTCATTAACCCTCCTTTGTAAGGTAGTCACCTGAGATTCCAAGTGACTCACCTTTGAGACTAAATATGTGCATGTTTTAGTTAGTTGTTTCACCTTTAGTTTAGACTTCCCTCATCTTCATTTGAAAAATCACTAGGGGATGAGAGAATACGACCAAAGTCTTCTTCCTCATCACCAGCACTAAGTTCTTGGCTGCTAGATTTCCCCTGCATGATGACAACTTTAGTTAAAGTGTCAATGGGCTGTGTTACCATGGTTGAGGTCTTAAAGATGTAATCACTTGCAAAAGTGAGAGCCTCTTCCATATGGACCTCCTGAACTGGTTTAGGAAGATCCACCTTAGTTATGGGTGGATGATGGGGGCTAGACATGGGTGAGTCAGGAGCACTCATCTCTCCTTGAGCAGGGGTGGAGAAGAGAGACTCATGGTACTGACTGAATCCCATGTCTTCATAATCATAGAATTCATGGTTGGGTATGGGTTGATTGAGGTCTAGAGACTGAGGATGGTAGCTTTCCTCTGAAGGTTTTTCACTAGAGTTTTAAGACTCTGAGTGAAGTATTAAGGATGGTGTTGGTGTAGTGAGCTCATCAAGCTGTGCATGAGGATCCTCAGCACTGATCCTTAAAGTGATGGGAGTGGTTTGCTCTTCAGGGGAAGTGGGAGCTCTAGTGTTCACTTCCTCCTGCATCGGTGAGAATATGGGGGTCTGCACAACTTGAGTAGCCTTTGCAGGGGTTCGTTTGGATTTTCTTTGGTAGGTGATGGTGATTTGTGGCTGTGTGGGTCGTGCAGATGTGGAAGGTATGGGTTCAACATTAGCTTGTGTTGCTAAGTTGTCACCTTGAGCAATGAGCTCTAACATTTTTGGGACCAGGGCTGTTTCTACCCCTGAGAAGCCAACTATTGGCTTGCTTATTGTTTTAAAGATGCCGAGCTTCATCTGTCCTAATTTAAGAACATTTCTTGTTCCCCTTAACTATGAGCCCAGTTCATAGTTAAGAATGTACTGGACATATCTAGGGAACATATAATATTCTAAGGAGTCCAAGTTTGCAAGTAAATTAGTATATACAAATTGTGAGTACCTAAATTGACCCCTTGTACCAATCCATGGACTATGTAGGAAAGGTCTTTAGTAATTTGATCCCAACCTCTATGTTTGTTTGATAGACAGTGAATGACAATATGGAGGAGGTACTTTCATTGTGAGGAGACCTTTCTTTTCTTAAAGGTTCTTACAGAGTAATCATCCTCATAGCCCATCTTCCTGACTGGCTGGTTCACAGCAGATTTTGGGAAGGATAATTCTCCTTCTTCATCATCCATCCTTAGATGAGTACGAATGGTGGCTGGAGTGATAAAAAGTGTCCTGCCTTGCACTATGGCAGACAATGCCTTCTCCCAATCCATAATGACCTCTTGGCAGGTCCTCCAAGACACCAAAAGCTGATCTTCATATAGTGGAGGATTTATGGTGATGGAGGTGAAGTAGTTTGATAGGGCCAAGAAACGGCAAATGTCTGAGAAGCTAGGATCTTTCTCAAACACTAACAGAGCAACCTGATTATGTTGTCTGTGTAGTTGCATGGAGAAATCAAACTGATTTCGTGGATCAGGGTTGTCCATTTTGAGTAGCTTTGAGATGAAGGAAGGTAAGAACAAGGTCGGTTTGTGGGTGAATTTAGGGTTTGAGTCTTTGTGGATGAAGGAGAAAGTGAAGGGAGGGAACCATTGTATGAATATATATGGTATGGATTTAAGACAAAGTTAATACAAAAGGATAAACTTTGAAATCCGAATGTCAGTCCCACCTCTGAAAAAGTGCCCAAAAAGGTAATTTTCTTGGAAGCGTAAAATCTTTCGAAGGTTATTTGTCTTTGAAAGTTCTGAGAAAAATTTTTGAAACCAATTTGGCTTCAGAATATATTCCTTATTTCTTTAAGAATTTGCTTCTGAAGAAAACTACTTAGAGTAGTTTTACTTCCTAGATAAATTTTTCTTCGGAAGATATGAAATATCAGAAATTTTATTCAAGTGAGAATAAAGCTTCCGAGACTTAATTGCTTTCGGAAGAAAATAGTCCTTCAATACATATAGTACTTGGTGAGAAAAATAAGCTTCGGAAGATATAATAGAATTTCTTCCGAAGGTTAATTTATTCGAAGTAGTTATTTATTTTGAAGACATAATTTTATTCTGAGGATAACTTGATGTCTTCCGAAAGGAAATTAATCCAAAATTCTTAAAATTCTAAGGGATATCAGTTTTCAAAAAGTAATTTCTTCCAAAGTAAACTGGGCTTATGTGGTGATGATATAGACAACTTAAGACACGCATATTATTAAAAATAATCTTGAGTTTAGTTTAAAGAAAATCTACTCAAAGTTAATCATCCCAATAGCTGATACAAGATACTTAAATCTCTACTCATCAAAAGCTTTTGTGAACAGATCAACATATTGTTCATGTGTGTTAACGTTGACTAGTTTTATCAATCCCTTTTCAAAATTATCTCTAATCAAATGATACCTGATATTGACGTGCTTTGTCTTTAAGTGTTGTACAGGATTCTCTGAAATAGAGATAGCACTGTTGTTTTCTATGTGAATGGGAGTCTCCTTGAAGTTGAATCCATAGTCTAGCATCTGATTCTGAATCCAAAGCACTTGAGCATAGCAGCTTGCAGCAGCAATGTATTCAGCTTCAACAGTTGATGCAGACACAGGATAGTTTCTTGCATTGCCATGAGACTATCCTTCCACCAAGAAATTGACATCCTCCAGACGTTGACTTTGCGGTCATATTGTAGCCACCATAGTCACTATACAGATTGAAGTCAGAATTCTTTGGATACCAAAGGCCCAATTTAGGAGCACCCTTAAGATATCTGAGAATTCTCTTGACAGCAACCCAGTGTGACATCCTGGGGTTGGCTTGATATCTTACACAAATACATGTACCAAACATGATATCAGGCCTGTTGGTTATAAGGTACATAAGAGACCCAATCATAGCATTGTATAGATGTTCATCAACACACTCCCCCCTCAAGATCTGGTCCTAGAGAGTGGTTTTGGCTATGGATGTCTTAGTAACCTTGCACTAAGTCATATGAAATCTGGTAAGTATGTCTTGTACATACTTTGACTGATTTATAAAGATTCCATTGTCAACCTGCTTCACTTGAATTCCTAGAAAGAAATTGAGTTCCCCCATGACACTTATTTCAAATCTATTCTTCATCAGCTTCTCAAAGTTTTTGCAGAGCTTTGGATTAGTTGACCCAAAAATAATGTCATCTACATAAATTTGAATAGGCAGCAAGTCATTTCCTGTGACTTTGATGAAGTGTGTTCCATCAATAGTACCTCTCTTGTACCCATGCTGACAGAGATACTACGATAGTGTCTCATACCACTTTCTTTGAGCCTGATGCAGCCCATAGAGAGCTTTGTCAATCTTTTAGACATAATTAGGATGATCTGGGTCTACAAAGCCAGGTGGTTGTTGGACATACACTTCCTCATCAATCACCCCATATAAAAATGCACACTTGACATCAAGTTGGTAGACCTTGAAATCCTTGGATGCAACAAAGAATATTCTAACAGCTTTAAGTCTTGCTACATGAGCAAAAACATCTATGTAGTCGATCCCTTCTTCTTGTGTGTATCCTTAGACAACCAGTCTTGCCTTATTCTTAATGATAAGTCCTCTATCATCCTTTTTGTTCCTAAATACTCACTTGGTACCTATGGTAGTCTTCCCTTGAGGAAGAGGACATAGATTCCAAACCTTTTGTCTTTTGAATTGAAATAGCTCCTCCTGCATTGCTTCAACCCAACTTCCATCTTTCAAAGCCTCTTCAATCTTCTTAGGCTCTATCTGGGACAAGAAATAAGAGTGAAGACAAATATTTTGTCATGGGTTTGTCCTCTTGTTCTCACCCTAGTTTTAATATCTTCTATGATGTTTGTGATGGGATGTGACTTATGGATTCTTAGTTGAGGAAACAGCAAGTTGGTTGGACAGATCTAAATTGGTGAAATTTAGATCTGGTGGTTGAGTATCATCCACCATATCAACACACTTATCAAGAGAATTTTGATCCAATGAGTGTGTTACATCATTGATGCTATCTTTTATGAAGTGGTTATCAGCATCAAAAAATTCCTAATCACTATCACCACCTTCATCTCCTCCTACATTTGAAATTCCTTCATCTAAGTTCAATGCCTCTATGCTGGAATTTATAGGCGTCTCAGATGTATCAGCTGAATAATTTGATATGGTTATGCTGACAGGATTTCCAACTGCATGGCTAGTTACCACTAGAGCTGAAATAGTTTGTACACTTGGTCTTCTCAGCTTAAATCTTAGATCAGAACTCATGTTGATAAGATACCTGTAGATCCTGAAACATTCTCACAAGATTTGTTAAAACAGTTGGGAACCAAATCAAGATCAAACAGCCAATCAGGACCAGAACCTTTCATACTAGGCATGTGCTCATTGAAGGTCACATTGGCTGACTCCTCAACTATTCTAATTCTGAGATTGTATACTCTATAAGCCTTGGCTTAGGAAGAGTATCCAATAAAGTGTCCATCATCTAATTTCTCATCAAATTTGGCTATTTGATCCCTGGTATTCAGTATGGTGCAAGGATATCCAAATGATCTGAGGAAACCAATGAAAGGTCTCCTTTTGTCCCATAATTCATAAGGAGTGTTACCATGAGTCTTGACTACTAAAACTCTGTTTTGCACATAGCAGGCAATGTTGACTACCTCTACCCAAAAGGTGATGGGTAGTTTAGAGTCAGATAACATGGTTATTGCAGCTTCAATAAGTGTCTTGTTTCTCCTCTCAGCATTACTATTTTGCTGAGGAGTCCTGGGGAGCACTATATTTTCTTGTAATACCTTTTTCATCACAAAATCTATCAAGGATTTGGTTTTTTAATTCTGTTCCTTCATCACATCTTATGGTCTTGACCTTGTGATCACATTGATTCTCAATTTTCAAAATGAAGTTCTTCAAGATTTTAGGAGTCTCATCCTTAGTTCTAAGGAAGAAGGCCCAAGTATATCTTGTAAAGTCATCTGTGATCACCAAGCAACAAGAGGTCCTTCCTAAACTCATTACACTGGTGAAGCCAAAGACATCCATATGTAATAAGTGTAGGGTTATAGTGATGGAGTTCATTTCTTTTGGCTTGTGAGACACTCTTTGTTGCTTCCCTTTCAGACATGCAACACAACGGTCATCACTTGTAACTCTTTCTTTGGCATTCCAGTTACCAATCTTGTGGGGATGTTTCCTGCAAATCAATCTTGTACATGGAAAGACTCATCACTATTGGCCTTATGGAGAAAGCAAGAAAATTCTCCTAATGGGGATGTTTCCTGCAAATCAATCTTGTACATGTTCCTTTTCCTGGGGCCTTTGAGTAGGATATGCTCTTGAGGAATGACCACCCCGGGCTTGAGAACTAGCCCTCCATCAATTCTTTCAAAGTTTTGAAGCAAAGAGCCATTCCTTATCATGTGCCTGGAACAGCCACTGTCAATGATCCATACATTTCCTTTAGTCTTTAGATGTTCCTGCATAAAAAGAGATGGTTAGTTACATTTGGAAACCCAAGCCTCATTGGTCTTGGGCTTGTCAAAGTGAATGGAAGATAATACAATAGTGATTGATCCTATATGCAGGTTTTGAGGATCATTTGCTGTTGTTCATGAAGAACTTTCAGTCACATGGCCTTCCTTCATCTTCACACCATCTTTGGAAGACTAGACTTGGCCTTCAACACTTTAGATGTTTTGATAACTTTGGAAGTTTTGGAGACTAGACCTTTGGAAGCTTTTGCATCCACTACTGTAGACTTCAGTACTTCAAAAACATTCCTTTCTTTCGAGACCAAAATTTCTTTCGAAGGTAAGTTTTCACTTATCTTCTTCTTCACTTTAGAGCTTCCAAAAGGAAGAGATTTTCCTTCCGAAGCTGTTTTCTACTTCTTCTCAGAAGTTTTCTTCTTATTCATGTGGATAGTACTTTTAGGATGTAGATGTAATCCTTGGCAAAGTGAGAAGTACTACCACACATGATGCATTCAGTTGGCATACTTTTGAGAGTCTTCTTTTGAGAGGGAGGCTGAGCATGATCACTTTCTACTTCTTTCTTCATCTTCATAGATGGTGCTGCAGGCTTCTTGAGATGAGGCTTGCTCTTGGAACTAGGTGGTTCAAGCTGTGCAGTAGTGGTGCATATTTTATCAGTCTTCTTCTTTGAATCAGGATGACTTGGACATGAACTATAACTCCTAGTACTAGAGTCCATGGTTGTGTCCTCAGTCTTCACCACTTCAAATCCAGTAGAGATGAAAACTTGCTTTTGCTTGGAGTTGAAGGTGGCCTTGATCTCTTGGGCTTTCTTGGATTTTCTCTTGACTGCCCTGATCAAGTTCTTCCTTACAGACTTGGTCATCCTAGATTCATTCTTCTCTCCGGGAGAGTAGTGTCCCTTCTTAGAATAACCCTTGTCACTCTTCTCAGGTTCATACTTCACTACCTCCTCTTCATCTTCATCATCTTCTTGAATGGGATCTATGAAGGGCAGCTTATCTTGACAAGTTCTACACTTTGGAGATCTTACAGATAACAATGTGTGTGGAGGAGCTATCTCATTTGAACCCAATCCTTGCCTGTTCTGATAAAAAATCTTTGCATGCAAGGATGAAAATATTTTGTTCTTGAAGGTTTTCTCTACAATAACCCTTGATCTGAGTCCTGTAATTTGTGTGCTCATGTTTAAAAGTCGAAATGGTTTTCTCTAAATCTTCTAGTTTATGTTTATAACCATTTTTAGCTCTTTTAAAGTCAGTTTTTAACATGTTCAAGGACTCAAGATCAGATCTCAATTCGAACCTATACATGTTAACTTTAGCAATGCATTCAGGTGTACCCATCTAGTTACAGTTGTAACACTTCACTTTGCTTTTATCTAGCCCAAACTTTCCACTTGCCACATTGCTTGGAAAGCTTCTCCTTGTCCTCTTATAGAACTTTTTGGCCCTGTGAGTGAGAAGAGCCATCTGCTGGACTATCTCCATGTACTCTAGATCATCTGGATGGATGTAGTCCAGGTCTTCAAGAGTAAAAAGAAAGTTGCCATGACTTTCATCAGTAGACACAAAGGCTTATGCAGAGCTTGTCTTTTGGAATGGGCTTCCTTGGATGTGGCTCTCCCTTGGTGTCTCGAGGAAGGTGATGAAAGGACCCTTTTATGAGTTCTCAGAGAAGCATATGAGATGATGTTGTGGTTCTATGTTATCCCTTTCAATCACATAAAGGGCTGAACTCTGCTGGTTATTGGAAGAGCTGCTGGATGGATTTTGCAAGTTTATCTCCATCTGGTATCCACTAAGGATACCATACAGCTCTGTGAGAGTAAGAGTAAAGAGGTTCTCAGTTCTTTAATGGCCACACAGTAGAGAGTCCATTATCTGGGGAGAGAGAACATGAACTTCCTCACTGTATCCCTGTTCTCAAGCTTTACACCAACATCTGTTAGAGTATCTATAATCTCAACATACCTGAAGTATTATTGAGACATGGTTTCACCTATCTTGTAGGTGAAATTTTCAAACTACTGCTTCAAGATATCCTTCTTGTTCTCTTTGGCTTCATCAGACCCATCATACATGAGCCTCAGTGCATCCCAGAGCTGCTTAGTAGTTTTGCACTTCTTAAAGCCTCTGTATATGGAGTTAGGAAGAGCAGTTTGAAGAGTGGTCATGGCCTTCTGATCTATATCTATTCTCTTCCAGTCTTCTTCAGAATAGTCAGCCATTTCCTTTGGTAACATGCCACCTCCAGCAGTGGCTGAAGAGGTGCATGGGATGTGAGGTCCTTCGATAACAGATCTCCACATCTTGCTGTCTTGAGACTTGATGAACCCTTCCATACGATGGAACCAAGTATCAAAGTCATTAGGAGTGATAAGTGGAGACTTTGTCATAGTACCGGTTTCCATATCAGCTTTAGCAAGAGCTGCCATTTGAGTTGTTAAGTGTTATGTGAAACTAAAATGATCAAAGATGGTGAGATCTTACAATCAAGAGCCTGAAATGCTATGATATCAATTACAGGACTAGTGAAGGGTGGTCAATGCAACAGTTTCACATGGTAGAGAGATATCAAACTTAGCAGATCAAATAGGGAACCGGTTAGATGATACAAAGAACACAAGTAAAAGAACAAGAACAAGAAAACTCAAATATGGTTTTCAAGAATGACGTATATTGCTCTCTAGTTCTTACAAGTGTTACAAAGCATATCTTAAGATACAAGCAAATAAGACACTTTATACTACATCCTACAGCTGGCCATACTTTGAAGGCCAGCTGGAAACACTATTCTAGATAACAAGATCAACGTAGAGTCAAAAGGCAGATTGCCTTTTGACTAGTGACTATGACATGATAGCTCACATCCTTATATATTACAAAAAGGATAAAAGGTACACAAGTGGAAAGTTACAAACCAATGACCATAATCTACAGTTGACAAAAGCATTGACCTTTTCACCACTTATCTAAGCTGGTGAGTCTTCAGAGGTTGCAGCAAAAAGTTGTTCAGCTTTTGTCAAAATATGATCAGATAAAGCATGTCTTCTCTGTCTTTGGAAGAAATCAGTCTTTGGCTTCAGAAGACTTCGTCTCTGAAGCTTCGGAAGACTTCATCTTTGGATTCAGAAGATTTTGTCATTTGGATTCAGAAGATTTTATGCTTATCTTATTTCTTTGAGTGGTGTAAAACTTCTGAAGTAACTTTACTCTATACTTCATGCATGCATGCTGAGAGCTCTTTGGATGCTTTGGTTGCATCAGCGTTTAAGTATAAACCTTAACATAGAAGGTTCGACCCTTTTTCTTGACAATTAGGGTGGAGCTCCCCATGGCGACGAGCTCGGTCAGATGAATCCTTTATCCGAAAGCTCCTACAGTTACGTAGATAGTTCTGGTAGTTCATTTGGAGGTAGTATGTAAGTTGCTCTAGCAATAGGTGTGACTCCATGTGTCAATTGATCTGAAATTCAATTTGTCTTTGTGGGGAAAATCGGGTAAATCTTTGGTGAAAACTTTAGGAAGGTAATAAAGGATAGGGATCTTTTCGATCCTCCTTAGTACGCTTATAGGTTGGAGTTACCATTACATAAAACAACCAGCTCATGAAAATAGGTCATATATTCCTCATTATCTGTCCCTACCATCTTAATGTTCAAGAATTCCTTTTCTAGCTTCTAGTCTTCATTCTAAGTACCATACTCCTTCTCCAGATCTTCCTCAGATGTAGTAGCAACTACAACTTAGGTTTCTAGCCCAGTTACTATCATTTTTGATAATACTAGTCATGAAAACAGGTCATATAGTCCTCATTATCTGTCCCTACTATTGGGTTAAACAATTGAATAAACTGAAGCTTAACAAATGATAATCAGAGCCAACTAAAGAACTCATTGTATAAGTTCAAAGACCAAGTTGATAAACAGAAGAAAAAAAACAAATACAAGACAAAATCAATATCAAGATAAAAAGAAAAGTCAAAATTAGATCTTGATGTAATAATAGTATAAATAAACCTACTAGTGCATCTTTGCAAGTGTGGTTCAAGAGTGATTCTTGTGTGTTTTCTGATGGTGTGAACCGCCACCACCCAAGGAGAAACTCTCTCCTTTGGGTGGATTTGATCTTCATCCATCTTTGCATTTGATTTTTCATTGTAACCTGTTCATCAACATCAATGATCTACTTAATATCATCTGCTTCTTGTATTCTTTGATTCACACACATCCACCCATCTTAATTTTGAAAATTTCAGATCTGAAAATGATGAATCCTAAGATCTAGGCTCATTGAATCTGAAATATTGATTTAGTAAAATGGTATCAGAGCTGTTGGTTGCTGGATTCATGTATTTTTCAGATCTGATTTCATCTTTAATGATGTCTAGAACAAAGAAGAAACAACAAAAATGAAGAGCAAAGTCTTTGTTCCTCTAAACCCTCACCTGTTCATCAGCAAAATCAACAAAAACCAAGAAATCTATTCAAGCATCGTATGAATTAAAGATGATTCATTAGGTTACCGAACAAGATTATTATCAAAAATGAAGAAAATAAAGACAATGTTGCTGTTCATCGAAATCAGCTTCAAAAATCTGATGGGTTTCATTGTGGTTCAGAATTGATGATGATTCATCATTGATTCTTGTCCTTCATCAAGAAAGTTTTTGATTTGTATGAAATCCTGTGTTCAAAATTGATTCAAGAACACTATTTCAGCTGCTGAAACACAACCGAATGCATCTGTGTTTGGTTAGTAGAATTGCACACATGATGTGCTTTGGGATCCAACTAATGCGGCTGCCATATGTATTCTTGTGAATCCTGTATTGAGTGCTGATGATGATTTGAAAACAAATGCTGATAATTTCTTACAAATGCGAATGGTGTAAACTAATGCTGATGAATTGCATACAAATGCGGATGGTGTAAACTAATGCTGATGAATTGCATACAAATGCGGATGTGTAGCATGTAAATGCGGATGTATGAGTTCGCAAAAAATACAAATGCGGCTAACATCATACAAATATGGATGTGTGCAAAAAAATGCTGATAAGTTGCATACAAATACGGATGTGTAGCATGTAAATGCGGATGTATGAGTTCTCAAAACATACAAATGCGGATGTGTGCAAACAAATGCTGATAAGTTGCATACAAATGCGGATGATGTGCTGATAAATGCGGATGTGAGTTCTCTCAAAACATACAAATGCGGCTATACATCATACAAATGCGGATGGTTGAACATTAATGCGGATTCATTATGTTACACGTGTAACAAATGTGGTTGCTTTGATGAATAAATGCCGATGAGCTACTCACCAAATGCGACTGGGTTAGTTTCATATGCAATCCATTCAACAACAAATAAATTTAAATGCAATTCATCCAACAACAAAAAAATGATAAACAGATGATGAACAGTTGACAACAACAAACAAGAAAAAGACATTATCATGAATGCGGATGATTGCAACCAACAGGCACATCCATTTTAAGCATTCAAAACAAAAGAAGAAATCAACTTTGGTCAAGTAATTAGTAATTTATTCAGGGATTTGTACAACTGTTAGACACTCCTTCTGAAGTACCTGACTTCATCTTCTGTGATGACATTTTGCACACGTGTCTATCTACCGAGCAGAACAGTTAGACAGACTTTAATGAAGGGAAATGATCATCAACTGAAGTGTGGCAATTATCATGTTATTTCAGAGATTCAAAGAATGGAAGTGTTTTCAAGATTGAATTATATTCCTGATGTTGTTTATTGAAGTTTAAAGCCTCATCAAATGCCTAATACATTCTAATCCTTTGAGTGTGATATGAATAGTAATCCAAAAATGATACGACCCATATCCACTGCGCTAAGTATTCTCAAAGAGATTCTATCATTTGTCAGAAATATATTAGGAGAAGCTTAATCTGAGGGGGACAACTACAGTGAACTGTGTCAGAACATCAGTTGATTAAGAAGACATGTGACAGAGAAGTTCTTCAAGTTATAGTTTGGCAAGCATCAGTTTAAGGGGAGTATTGTTGGGTTCAACAATTGAATAAACTGAAGCTTACCAAATGATAATCAGGGCCAACTGAAGAACTCATTGTACAAGTTCAGAGACCAAGTTGATAAACAGAAGAAAAAAAACAAATACAAGATAAAGTCAACAAGACAAAGTCAACATCAAGACAAAAAGAAAAGTCAAAATTAGGTCTTGATGTAATAATAGTATAAATAGACCCACTAGTGCATCTTTGCAAGTGTAGTTCATGATTGATTCTTGTGTGTGTGTGTTTCTGATGGTGTGAACCACCACCACCCAAGGAGAAACTCTCTCCTTTGGGTGGGTTTGATCTTCATCCATCTTTGTATTTGATTTTTCATTGTAACCTGTTCATTAACATCAATGAAATCATCTACTTATTATCATCTACTTTTTGTATTCTTTGATTCACACACATCCACCCATCTTAATTATGAAAATTTCAGATCTGAAAATGATGAATCCTAAGATCCAGGCTCATTGAATCTAAAATATTGATTCAGCACCTACTATCATAATGTTCAAGAATTCCTTTTCTAGCTTCTAGTCTTCATTCTAAGTATTCCTCAGATGTAGTAGCAACTACAACTTAGGTTTCTAGGCCAGTTACTATCATTTTTGATAATACTAGTCCCTGCTGCATATCCTGTAATGTAGCCTTGAGAGTTTTTATCTTATCCATGTGCTTCTTTGTGTTTTCCTCGAATACATCAACAATAGTATTGTGTTTCTTGCCAGTCTCCACCAGGCTTTCCTTAAGTGTTTCCAATATTACTCACGGCGGTTTGATGCTCCTGTATCTCAGTGATCTCACCGGGTACTTCACATACATCATGAATCTTTTGATCTAACCTTGCCATAAGGGCGGCAAATGACTGCTCAGTCTGATGAGGTATAAGTGATGATGCAGAAGTACAATCATTTATGTCAGCAGTAAGGGGAAGGGTATGCACTCCTCCTAAATTCAGTTAGCAATCATATAAGGTAAACACTCCCAGTGTTGTGTATCTCCGCTAACTCGAATACTGAACAACACTCCATATTGTTCAAAGTTATCAGCAGACTCCATCGGATGCTTATTCGGCTTTGATGGTGAGGCTATTAGTGTAGATGAAGAAGGTATGAGTGATATCCTTAGTCTCCTTATTGATTGGGGTGAGGCTAGTGACATGGGTGGTGTAGATGATGATATGGACATCCAATATCGTTACGCATGCGTGAAATGATATGTATGCTTGAAAAACAATAAACATAAGAGTATGTGCAATGGTAGTTTGTGTCTAAGGCTATAGTCTAGATGCAAATGCAATCCTACTTCTCTATAACCAGTGGCTCTAATACCAATATATGACACCCTCAAAATCCACCAGCGGGTTCTACTGTGAGGCGCGCGACAAACCACGATCATACACACAGTCATGTTAAACGACTCTATATGTGTTTTATATAAGCGTTTAACCTTAAATCAAAGTATACCAAAGTTTCAATATAATCAATGTGGAAGCATTAACGTTTGTAAACCATAGGTAATGAATGCGTAAAACAAGGCGCCCAATGAAAAGTAGCAAATGTAAATGAACTTGCTTTTAAATGATAATAACGATGCATGAACCTTAGAGGTGCAACCCTAGCCTTAAGCGTGCTAGCAACCTAAGAAGACATGCTAAAGTATGTCACACAAGGTTGATGAGTTCATAGGTGTAAGTAAATAAATATGTTCGAGTGTTTTCCTGGTAAAAGTAAAGAAAGGTATACCACAGGTAGCTAGCCTATATATCAAGTTACTTAGCGTTTTGAACCGAAGCTTACTGTTTTTGAGTTGTTTTGCCTTCCGCCATGTCTTATCACAGAAAAATGGCAAGTGTCTAGGTCAATTAAACACCCGATCGACCTCCAGTCGAGTTAACATGACTAATGCAGGTGGGGTTTGTCAAACCCAGTAGTACTACCCAAAATTACCTCGCTATCCCGTTATTAATGGTTCGAGTGCGTAAAGACGTGCGTGATAATGTTTGCACTACAGTAACAAGCGATATAACAATAATACTAAAACAAGATAAATAAAAGTAGTTTGCATGCTTCTCCCCTAAAATGGAAAGTAAGTAAAAGTGTGGCCGTGAAGACTCACCTTAGATGCGCAGGTAAAAACCTGAAGTGTATAAGTTGAAAGCTAATCGTTACCTAACAAATGTAGGTCCATGAGTGTTTGTACATAATAGTCATGATGAACCCCATTGTATCCAAACAACTTAAACTATTAGCGTGTTCGAGAAATGTTTGACAAGTTTGACAAAGATGTCTTTTTGACCAAAGTTGACTTTTGTTGACCAAAGTTGACCCGACTGACCCGATGACCCGTTGGTGACTCAAATTAGTAAAAACATGTTTAGTCATTATCAATTATCTCAAATAATGATTCACATAAAGTTTCATTTTGGAAATCTATTTTTGAAAACTTTCTATTTTTGGAAAGTATGACATCGTTACACATGTGTAATCCATTTCAAGATTATAAAGCACATCACAACAAAAATCAATGACACCATCATATCATGTTATAAACACATCATATACAACATTCGTCACATCATTTCACAAAATTTTTTATAAATAACTAGCGTGATCGTACGTAACGTTGTTCACAATTTGATTATTCCCAATCCACTCCTATGCTCTAAAAATCATATAACAATTATCACATCTCATAAAACATGCATAAATCATCATCTATAAACCAAATTACCCAAAAATTTTCCATTAATGGAAAGTACCCAAAAAACCAAATCGAAATCAAAAGTTCAAAACATGAATTTTCACCCATTAGCATCAACTAACATCCTAGAACCATCAATTCAATCCGATTTCATCTAATTCTTATAATTTCTACAAAATCCTTGTAAGGTAATATAAGAAGATTATAAGGATGATGCAACCAAAGAAGCCAAAACAACCAAAGGTCTTCCTGCATGCATGCACTGGACGAACAAAGGTAGAAGTGCTTCGGAAGTTTTACACACTACATAAGAAAATACTCTAAGTGTAAAATCTTTTGAAGCCAAAGTCCAAATCTTCTGCAGCCAAAGATGAAGTCTTCTGAAGCTTCAGAGACAAAGTCTTCCGAAGCACTTTTGCTGTGAAGACTGATTTCTTTCGAAGACAGAGAAAGACATGCTTTCTCTGATCTACTTTACATAAAGCTGACACACTTTCTGCTATAACTCTGAAGACTCACCAACTTGTATGAGTTGGTGAAAAGTCCATGCTTTTGTAAACTGTAGATAAAGGTCTTTTTCTGTAACTTCCTACTTTTGTACCTGTAAACCTTTTTGTAATAGAAAAGGATATGAGCTATGGAATGTCATAGTCACTAGTCAAAAGGCAATCTACCTTTTGACTTTAGATTGATCTTGTTGTCTAGATTAGTTAATTCCAACTATCCTTCTAAGTATTGACAGTTGTAGGATGTAGTATAAAGAGTCTCAGGTTCTTGTAATTTAGATATGCTTTGTACACTTGTAACAAAACTCGAGAGCAATATACAACACTCCTTAAAAACCATATTTCTATGTTATTATTGCTTGTTCTGTCTCTTTACTTACTTGTGTTCATAGTATTCTCATAATCAAAACCAGGTTCCCTATTTGAACTGTTAAGTGTTCCAAGTCTCTCCTCATTATGAAACTGATTGTGTTAGGCACCCTTACCCGGTCCTGCAATTGGTAGCAGTGCAATTCTAGCTCTTGATTGTAAGATCTCACCATCTTTAATCCTCTAAGTTTTACAGTTCACTTAACATCTCAAATGGCAGCCATCACAAAGGCTGATATGGAAACCGGTATAATGACAAAGTCCCCACTGATCACTCCTGAAGACTTTGATACTTGGTGTCAAAGAATGGAAGTCTTTATCAAGTCTCAAGACTCTAGGATGTGGGGGTCTGTTATCGATGGACCTCATGTACCATCCACCTCTTCAGTTGCTGCTGGTGGTGGTATGATACCAAAGGAAGTGCTGACTATTCTGATGAAGACTAGAAGAAGATTGATATTGATTAGAAAGCCATGACCGCCCTCCAAACTGCTCTTCCAAACTCTATCTACAAAGGCTTCAAGAAGTGCAAGACTGCCAAGCAACTCTAGGATGCACTGAAGCTGATGTATGAGGGGTCTGATGATGCAAAAGAAAACAAGAAAGACCTCTTCAAGCAGCATTTTGAGAACTTCACCTTCAAGACAGGTGAAACCATGACTCAACAATACTTTAGGTATGTTAAGATTGTGGATACTCTGGAAGATGTTAGAGTAACTCTTGAGAACAAGGACATTGTGAGGAAGTTCATGTCCTCTCTTCCCAGACAATGGACACTCTATTTAGTGGTCATCAAGAGGACTGAGAACCTCAAGAACCTTACTCTCACAGAGTTGTATGGTATCCTTAATGGCTACCAGATGGAGATGAACATGCAAAATCCATCTGTTAACTCCAACAACCAATAGAGTTCAGCCCTTCATGTGGTTGAAAGGGATTGTAGAGAACCACAGCACCATCTCATTTGCTACCTGGACAAATCATAAAAGGGTCCTTTCATCACCTTTCCAGAGACACCAAGAGAAGGCTACATCCCTGGAAGCCCATTCCAGGAGACAAGTTCTTCACAAGCTTTTGTGTCTTCTGATGAAAGTTCAGGCAACTTTCTCTTCACCTTTAAAGATCTGGACTGTATCCATCCAGATGATCTAGAGTATATGGAAATAGTCCAGCAGAAGGCACTTCTCACTCACAGAGCCAACAAGTTTTACAAGAGGACTGGAAGGAAGTTTCCTAGCAATGCAGCCAAGAAAGTGCAAGGCACCAAGGTCAAATGGAGGGCAAGCACAAACAAGGCCAAACTACATTGAAGGAGCTCACTAGATTGAGAAGCGAAGATAGTAAGCTGCAGTTGCTGTTGAAAAAGGAGGCTTTGACTGGAGCTTTCAGGTGGAAGATGCATCCCCAAACCAAGCATTGATGGCAGATCATGATGAAGCCAAGGTAATGGAACATCTTTGTACACCTGAATGCATTGCTAAAGTTAATAGATACAGGTCCTATAACATAGAAATGAGATCTGATCTTGAGTTCTTAAATATCTTAAAAGATGATTTTAAAAGAGATGAAAATGATTATAAACATAAGATAGAAGATCTAGAGAAAACCATTTCAACTCTTAAGCATGAGCACACTAACTACAGGACTCAAATCAAGGATCTCATCTCAAAGTTAACTGAATGCCAGGCTGAGCTTGTGATCAGCAAAGCCAGGGTAGAAAAATGTGTTCTTGAAGAAGAGACCTTCAAGAACATAATATCTTCATCCCTACATGCAAAAGTTTGTTATCAAAATAAGCAGGGACTGGGATCTACTGAAATAGCTCCTCCACACACTCTATTGTTTGTAAGATCTCCAAGGTGTGGAACTTATGAAGATGAGCTTCCCCTTATAGAACCCATTGTTAAAGAGGATGAAAAGGAGATAATGAAGGATGACTCTAAGAAGAGTGAAGAAGATCATCCTAAGAAGGGTCATTATTCTCCCGCGGAGAGGAAAGAGTCTAGAATGATGAAGTCAAAGTGAAAGAACTTGATCAGAAGAGCTAAGAGAAGATCAAAGAAAGCTCAAGAAATCAAGGCCATTTTTGACTCCAGGCAGAAACAAGTGTTCATCTCTGCAGGGTTTGAAGTGCTAAAGGCTGAAGACTCAACTATGAACTCTAGTACCAGGAGTTCTAGTTTAGTTCCAAACCATTCCAGTAAGAAGAAGAAGACTGACCAGCTGTGTACCACTGCTACACAGTCTGAACTATCCAGCTCCAAGAGCAAGCCTCTCCTTAAGAAGCTTGTTGCAACATCTGTGAAGATGAAGATGGAGAAGGAAAATGATCAAACTCAGTCTTACTCTCAAAAGAAGACTCCCAGAAGGAAGCAAATGGACCGCATCATGTGCGGTAGTACTTCTCATCTGGCTAAGGATTGCATCTACAATACCAACAGCACTATCCACACGGTCAAAGAAAAGGCTTCTGGGAAGAAGAAGGAAAAGCAAGCTTCGAAAGGAAAATCCGTTTCCTTCGGAAGCTCCAAAGTGAAGAAGAAGACAAGTGAGAACTTGCCTTCAGAAGAAATTTTGGCCTCGGAAGAAAGGATTGCTTCCGCAGTACTAAAGCATGCTGCAGTGAAAGCAAGATCTTTCGAAGGTCCAGTATCCAAAACCTCAAAAGTTATTGAAACTTTCGAGGTGTTGAAGGTTAAGTCCAATCTTCCAAAGATGGTGTGGAAGATGAAGAAACACCTGGTGATTGAGAGTTCTTCATCAACTGCAACTAATGATCCTCAAAGCTTGAATATAGGATCTGTTACTACTACATTGTCTTCAGATCAGTTTGAAAATCCCAAGATCAATGAGGCTTGGGTTTCCAAGTGTAACTAACCACTTCTTTTTGTGCAAGAACAGCTAAAGACCAAGGAAAATGTATGGATCATTGATAGTGGCTGTTCCAGGCACATGACTAGCAATGGTTCTTTGCTTCACAATTTTGAGAAAATTGATGGAGGACTAGTTGCTTTTGGAGGAGATGTGGGTGGTTACATCACTGGAAGAGGTATGGTTACAAATGGTAAGCTCACCATTGAGAAGGTAAATTTTGTTAAGGAGCTTGGATACAATCTACTGAGTGTATCCCAATTTTGTGATCAGAGACACAACATGCTCTTTACTGAGCATGAGTGCATTGTTCTCAAGCCCAGGGTGGTTATTCCTCAAGAGCATATCCTGCTCAGAGCCCCCAAGAAAAGGAACATGTACAAGATGGACTTGTAAAAAACATCTCCCTCAGGAGAGGTTTCTTGCTTTCTATCTAAAGCAAATAGTGATGAGTCTTTCCTATGGCAAAAAGAATGTGCCATTTAAACTTTAAGAACATGAATAAATTAACTAAGAATGATTTGGTAACTGGAATGTCAAAGAAAGAGTTCATAAGTGATGATCATTGTGTTGCATGCCTGAAAGGAAAGCAACACAAAGTGTCTCACAAGCCAAAGGAAAAGAACTCTATCACTACTCCCCTACACTTATTACACATACATCTCTTTGGCCCCACCAGTGTAATAAGTTTAGGAAGAACCTCATATTGTTTAGTGATCACAGATGATTTCACAAGATTCACTTGGGTCTTTTTCCTTAGAACTAAGGATGAGACTCCCGAGATCTTGAAGAACTTCATTCTGAAAATTAAGAATCAATCTAATCACAAGGTCAAGACCATAAGATGTGATCAAGGAACATAATTTAAGAATCAAATCTTTGATACATTTCATGATGAATAGGGTATTACAAGACAATATAGTGCTCCCAGGACTCCTCAGCAAAATGGTACTGCTGAGGGGAGAAACAGGACACTTATTAAAGCTGTAAGAACCATGTTGCCTGACTCTAAACTACCCATCACCTTTTATGCAGAGGCAGTTAACACAGCCTGTTACGTGCAAAATAGATTTTTAGTGGTTAAGACTCATGGTAAGACTCCTTATGAGCTGTGGTACAAAAGGAGACCATTTATTGGTTTCCTCAGATCACTTGGATGTCCTTGCACTATCTGAATACCAAAGATCAAGTAGCCAAATTTGATGAGAAGTTAGATGATGGACACTTTATTGGATATTCTTCCCAAGCTAAGGCTTATAGAGTATACAATCTTAGAACTAGAATAGTTGAGGAGTCAGCCAATGTGACCTTCAATGAGCACACTCCTAGTGTGAAAGGTTCTGGTCCGGATTGGCTATTTGATCTTGACTTAGTTACCAATTGTTTTAACAAGTCTTGTGAGAATATTTCAGGATCTACAGATAACATATCAACAGGAGATCCCGACCTAAGATTTGAGCTGAGAAGACCAAGCAAGATTACTACTTCAGCTCCTTTGGTGACTAACCCTGCAAATGAAGATCCTATCAGCTCAAACATGACAAATTCAGCTGATACATTTGAGATGCCTTCAAATTCCAGCTCAGAGCTTCAAAACTCAGGTGAAGGAGCTTCAAATATAGGAGGAAATAGAGGTGGTGATAGTGATCAAGAATTTCTTGATGCTGATAACCACTCTATAGAAGACAACATAAATAATGCCACACACTCATTGGATCAAGTCTCACTTGATAAGTATGCTGATGTGGTGGGTGACACTCCATTGCCAGATCTGAATTTTTCTAATCTAGATCTTTCAAATCAACTTGCTGTGATCCCTCAACTCAGGATCCACAAGTCACACCCACCACAAACATCATTGGAAATGTTGATACAGGGGTGAGAACAAGAGGATAAACCCATGACAAAAATGTTTGTCTATATTCTTGTTTCTTGTCCCAAGTAGAGCCAAAGAAAGTTGATGAGGCTTTGAAAGATTGAAGCCGGGTTGAAGTAATGCAAAAGGAGCTGCTTCAATTCAAAAGACAAAAGGTTTGTAACCTATGTCCTCTTCCTCATGGGAAGACTGTCATAGGAACCAAGTGGGTTTTTAGGAACAAGAAGGATGATAGAGGAATTGTCATCAAGAACAAGGCAAAACTAGTTGTTCAAGGGTACACATAAGAAGATCGAATTGATTATACAGATGTTTTTGCTCCTGTGGCAAGACTTGAAGCTGTAACAATATTCCTGGCTTTTGCTGTATCCCAGGATTTCAAGGTCTACCAACTTGATGCAAGTGTGCTTTTCTATATGGGGTGATTGATGAAGAGGTATATGTCAAACAACCACCTAGCTTTGCAGACCCAGATCATCCTGATTATGTCTTCAATCTTGATAAAGCTCTTTATAGGCTACACCAAGCTCCAAGGAAGTGGTATGAAACACTATCTTAGTATCTCTGTCAACATGGTTACAAGGTACTATAGATGGAACTCTCTTCATCAAAGGGACAGGGAATAACTTAATGCTGGTTCAAGTATATGTGGATGACATTATCTTCGGGTCAACTAATCCAAAGCTCTGCAAAGACTTTGAGAGGCTGATGAAGAACAGATTTGAAATGAGTGCCATGGGAGCTCTGCAAACTTGGATTCCTTAGAATATTATATGTTCCCTAGATATGCCCAGCACATTCTTAACTATGAACTGGGCACACAATTGAGGGGAACATGTAATATTCTTAAAATGGGACAAATGAAGCCCGACATCTTCAAAATAATAAGGAAGCCAACTGTTGGCTTCTCTGGGGTAGAAACAGCCCTTGCCCTAAAAATGTTTGAGCTCATTGCTTAAGGTGGCAACCTAACAGCACCAGCTAGTGTTGAACCCACACCTTCTATCTCTCAACCACACATACATCCCACAATAACCATCACCTACCAGATAAAAACCAAACGAACCCATGCACATCTATTCAGCTTATGCAGGCCCCCATATCACCAACCTTACAGGAGGAAGTGGACACTCGAGCTCCCACTTCCCCTAAAGTGCAAACCACTCCCATCTCTCATATGATCAGTGCTGAGGTTTCTCATGCTCAACCTGATGAGCTCACACCCCAAATAGCCTTAAGCCTTCACTCAGAGTCTCCACACTCTAGTGAACAACCTTTCGGGGAAAGTTACCATCCCCAGCCACTTGATTTAAACCAACCAATTCCCAGCCTTTACTTTTATGATGATGAAGACATGGCATTTAATGAGTACCATGAGCCTCTCTTCTCTACACCTACTCAAGAAGAGATGAGCACTCCTATCTCACCCAGGTCTATCCACATCATTCACCTATCACTGAGGTGGATCTCCATGAACTTGTTCAGGAGATCCATATGGAAGAGGCTCTCACTTCAGCAAGTGATTACATCCTTAAGACCTCAACCATGGCAACCAGGCCTTTTGACACTTCTCTTGAAGCTGTCATAAGGCAGGGGAAATCTAGCAGCCAAGAACAATATCCTGGTGATGAGGAGGATCTTGGTCCAATTCTTTCATCCCCCCGTGATTCTTCTGATGAAGATGAAGGGAGTCTGAAACTAATGGTGCAAAAACTGACTCAAATATGCACCTATTTAGTCTCAAAGATAAGTCACCTGGAATCTTAGGTGACTGTCTTAGAAAGAAGGGTCAATGACCAGCAACTTGAGATCACCGATCTCAAGGTCCAGCTAGCTGAGAGACCACCAAGACAAACTCAACTAGGTCCACAAGAACCTATGAATGTGACAGACTCAACCCCCAGCTCACTTATGCAAGAAGGTGATGCTACCAAAAAGGGGGAGAAAGTCCAAATAGTCATAGAACCTTGGAGTTCCTCTCAGAGTATGGACATAGAGGATTCACAACCCTCTCTTGTAATAGTCCATACTCAGCAACCTCCTCAAGTCTACATGGATGTAGACTCTCTCATTCAAAGTCTATTTGAGGAGGGTATACCCAGAGCCATGTCTACCCCATCTCCCACTCTGAGAATCCAATCATAGGATGAAGGTATGACACAAAAAGAAGAGCTCTCATCATCTCTAGAACTCAGGGTCAACAAGAAACATTCAACTTTTCAAACCTGAGTTTTTATGAGTGCATAAATCTGTTTGATCTTCCACTTGTCAACCTAACCCAAAACAGACAAGCTGGAAGACTAGCAGACTGGATACAAGAAAGGGTGCTAAAAGAGTTCAAGATGAGATCAAGATTATATAGACAGAGGATACCAGGTGAGATCTTTGGTCAACTGGATATTAAGGTGGACCCCAAGATTAGCTTCAAAGGGAAAACCATGATTGAAGGCCTAGAGGTTGAGCCTATGAACCTTGAGATATGATCTCCTTCTGCACCTAGTACCCTCAGTGAAGCACCAGCTGGTGATGGTGCTCCACAACCTCTCTCTAGACGGAGCATGACTGCTAAACCAAGCAATGAAGGCCAAAGCTCTCTCCACCCTGTGTCACCAAGGCCTATGCGTGACAAAGGGAAGAGGAAAATGACCTCCAAGGAGTTAGAGGAGGAGAAGAGATAGAGGAAGAGGAAGCTAAGGAGAGAGAGTTCAGGAGAGTCCCCAGGCTTCATGCAAGCTACTATCCGAGCTGCCCCTAGGCCAAACACTTAAGATGATAACTTAAGGGCAGCTAGGCTAAACTACCTGGGGACCAGGAACTATAATGTTAATAAACGCATATCTCTCCCCTTAGAAGAGTTGAATGAGCTGGCTGACACTGAGTTTTCAAAGGAAAGGAGGGAGACAGAGGATGCAGCATTGCTCCTCAAGATTAAGGAAGAAAGAAGACTAAAAAGGCTCTACAAACATGCTCTTGTCCTCTCTCCAGTTCAAGAAAGTCCTGAGACAGAGACTATGGCACATGCACAACCTCAGGTAGATAGGGAAGCTGAAAGAATGAATATGATCAACTACCTAAGTGCCATAGGACTTTATCACATAGAGTTTGAATATCTCAAGCAGCTGGAGGAACAAGCCACAAAAGAAAGAAAAGCTACTAAGAGAAAGTTAAGGGAAGAAGCTGTAAGGTCAAGGGCCATCATCCCCAAAAGCCAAAAGAAGTCTGAAGATAGACAAAGAATGATGAGCTTCTTGCAGCTGTACGGATTCTCCAGAAGGAGGCTTGGTCCTATGTCTCTATCCAACATGGATGAGCATATAAGAGTGATCAAGCAGAAGATTAAAAGGGGAGAGCTTGTAGATTTGCATTCTCCACCAAGTCTAGGTCAACCTGAAGTTGAGGTGAAGGTTGAACCCCCTGAGACAAGACAACCTAATCCTAGAGCTGCATCTCAGCCAACTTCATCTTTTGATCCGTAGCAGGGTTCTCCTCTCTCCCCATATGAACCTGTGAGAGAAGAGATCCCAAATGATATGAACACAACAGAACAATCTGGCGCTAAAGACCAGTCATCTTTGTTGAAAACTTCAAAGAGGAGGAAAAGGATGGCAAGAAAAAGTGTTTCAAACAAGAAGAAAACTAAGGCATCCACCTCCATACCTCAGGATGAGTCAGAGCATCTGAGGAAGTGCATGAAGAGGCTGCTCAACCAACTCCTATTTAAGTAGAGCCTCTTGCCATTGGAAGACCCATCTTGTCCTGGAGTTTTGCTGCCAATCCAGATAGATGGTATGTCATCAGAGATCAAGGAGGTCAAGATGTCTACTTCTGGCAAGACAGATTGATCTTCCTCTACATGATCTCTATGACATGAGAAGATACTATAAACGTATGAAGGATCCTGACCAGATGATGAAGAGAGGCTTGGTCTTGATCCTAATAAGGACTATCAACATCTGAAGTACTTCTCTATTTTGGTAGCATTAGCCTAGGAGGAGTTTGTAAGGTAATATCAGAAGATTATAAGGCTGATGCAACCAAAGAAGTCAAAACACCCAAAGGTCTTCCTGCATGCATGCACTGGATGTACAAAGGTAGAAGTGCTTTGGAAGTTTTACACACTACATCAAAAAATACACTAAGTGTAAAATATTTAGAAGCCAAAGTCCAAATCTTCCGAAGCCAAAGATGAAGTCTTTCGAAGCTTCAGAGACAAAGTCTTCCGAAGCACTTTTGCTGTGAAGACTGATTTTTTCGGAAGACAGAGAAAGACATGCATTCTCTGATCTACTTTACATAAAGCTGGCATACTTTCCGCTGCAACTCTGAAGACTCACCAACTTGTATGAGTTGGTGAAAAGTCCATGCTTTTGTAAACTGTAGATAAAGGTCTTTGTTTGTAACTTCCTAGTTTTGTACCTGTAAACCTTTTTGTAATAAAAAAGGATGTGAGCTATGGCATGTCATAGTCATTAGTCAAAAGGCAATCTGCCTTTTTACTTTAGGTTGATCTTGTTGTCTAGATTAGTCAATTCCAACTGTCCTTCTAAGTATTGACGGTTGTAGGATGTAGTATAAAGAGTCTCAGGTTCTTGTAATTTTGATATGCTTTGTAACACTTGTAATAGAACTTGAGAGCAATATACAACACTCCTTGAAAACCATATTTTTGTGTTATTGTTGTTTGTTCTGTCTCATTACTTGTGTTTATAGTATCCTCATAATCAAAACCCGGTTCCCTATTTGAACTGTTAAGTGTTCCAAGCCTCTCCTCATTGTGAAACTGATTGTGTTAGGCACCCTTACCCGGCCCTGCAAGCCCCAAATTAAAGTTTCCATTATAAGTAAGTCTTGGTTTTTGATCAAAACAACACGATTTCACAAAACCAATCCATACAAACATCATTATATTGAATACTAACACATAATCAATCATCAATTTCAATCAATTTCAAGTTTTGACTCGAGTTTGGATTTCTAGGGTTCATGTTCATCATGATTATCAAAGAACATGAAATCAAACATAAAACTTACTTGTTGATGCAAGGAATCATGTGCTAAAAGTGTTTTGATGCAAGAAACGTCTGAATTCGAACTCTAGATGCAAGAATCAAAGGAAAAGATATGTGTTTGTGTTCTTGTGAGTAGATTTTCGAAAAAAGGAAGGGGTAAGGGAAGGGGACGACTGGAATGAGGGGATTAAGGTTGGGGTTGGGTTTTATACTTTATTTTTACAAGAAAGTCCCCCGTCGTTTCATAAAATCATTTTATTGCTACGTGATTGCATTTTTTCTTCAACAAAACCACCAAATGCTCAATAATATAAAATAAACTTTATTAACATGAAATGATATTTAGTTTGCTAGTTTAAAGTCATATTTATAATATTTAGGCTTTAAAAGCCGTCAGAAACTTGCCAATTTTCACAACCAAGCTACACATTTAGTCACATAATAATATAACACATAATTTCACACCAATTATGATTGTTTGAAACCCATTTTGACAAAAATACCAACGTTCGGGGACTGACACGTGTGCGATATGGAAATTCTCCGAATTACCGTTACATGAAAGGTTCGTGAATGTTTGTGCAATAAATGACACATTTAATTAAACAACATTAAATGCATGAATGTATGATCGAAAAACTATGTTTGTATTGAACGGAAAGTTACCTGAAAATGCCGGGTGTCACATCTTCCCCTTGTTGAAAGAAATTTCATCCCGAAATTTAACTAACTCTGGTAAAAGACGGACGAAAATTTCCTGGTTGTCACATCATCCCCTTGTTAAGGGAATTTCACCCCGAAATTCTCATCTAGTAAACTGCGGGTATTTCACCTTTATATGATTCTCGTGTTCCAAGGTAAACTCCAGTCCACACTTAGAGCTCAAACTAACTTTAACAGTAAAGGTACAATTATACTCGAGTGTTTTTGACCACTTGGTCCATGATTTCTACTAGTCCCTTGATGAATCGCAGTTGTGCGTTCATCTGTTTCTCATTTAACAACTGTCTCATCAAACAGACATTTCTTCATGTCAGAAACGTGTAACATGTTATGTACTGCACTGAGTTCTCTAGGCAAATTGAGTTGTTAATCTATTGGACTAACTGTTTTTAACAATCTCAAAAGATCCAATGTAGCATGGGTTTAACATTCCTTGTGTTTTTCCAAAACAAATTACACCTTTCCAAGGTGACACTTTTAGAAGTACCTTGTTGTGGTTTTGGTATTCGATGGATTTTGTTGGTGTTATCCCACGTAAATCGTTTGTCAGTCACATGCTGCTGCCCTGGAGTTATGAATTTGCACAATTTCTTAGTTGTCTCATGCACAAGCTTAGGACCTGTAAGTTAACTTTCCTTCAACTTCTGCCCAACAGATAGGTGATCGGCACTTATTTCCATAGAGTGTCTCAAATGGTGTGGTCTTTATCACCGTGTGGTAACTATTATCATAGGGGACCTCAATCAAAGGTAGGTGGGTTTCCAAACTACTACCAAAATCAATAACACATGCTCACAACTTGTCTTCCAGAGTTTGAGTCGTACCCTCATTCTAACTATCAGTTTGAGTCATACACTCATTCTAACTATAAGTCTGTGGATGATATGCTATGCTCCTAACCAACCATGTTCCGAATAACCTTCGCAATGGCGTCTAATAATAAGGAACGAATCGACTGTCATGATCGGAGATTATAAAAAAAACTACCACCTCGTGCCGAGAGACTTTTTCTCTTAGGTAGGTGCGAGTTAACTTCTTTATTCAATCAGTCTCTCTAATATCCAGGAAGTGTGTGGATTTGCCAAACGATCTACTATTACCCAAATGGTATTGCATCCGCTGAGAGTTCGATGTAACTTCGCAATGAAATCCATTAAGATCTACTCCCACTTCCATTCTATAATTTTTAGCTGTTGGAGTAAACTAAATGGTCCTTGATATGCCACCTTAACTTTAGAACAAGTTAAACACCTTCTTACATGTGTGGCAATACCATCTTACATATTCTGCTATCATGAAGAACTTTCAAATCATGGTTTGTCTTACCTGAACCTTAATGAATGGGATATCGAGTTGAATGAGTTTCATCTATTACCAGCTCTCGTAAATTCACTTACAAAAAAATCGATATTCGTTCCATGAAATGCCGAATTCCAACGGATTTTGTCACTAATTGCTTTTCCATGTCTCGCATGGACTTAGCCTTTAAAGCCTTAATTTGAGCATTACGGATTTGATCAGATACTCTAGCATGAATGGTAAGCTTTAATTCTCACACTCACTTTGGTTTAGGTGTTTACTTTTGACTTAGGGCATCGGCTACCACTCTAGCCTTATCGAATGGTACTTCATCACATTGTCATAGTCGTTTAACAAGTTAACCCAATGATGCTATCTTATGTTCAACTCCTTCTGTTCAAAGATATACTAAAGGCTCTTGTGATCGGTGTAAAGATGCATTTGGTACCGTACAAGTAATACCTCTATATCTTGCGTGCAAGGCAATGACTCCCAACTTTGACTCATGTGTCATGTAGTTCTTCTTATGAACTTTCAACTGATAGGAAGCGTATTCGATAACCTTCTTTTATTGCGTCAACACACAACCGAGACTTGGATGGAATCACCACATTATACCATGAAATCAACTGTTTCCCTCCAGTAGGGATACTACCGGGGACAGTATAGAGTTTTTGTTTCATATCCTGAAATGCGGGCTCTTACTTGTCACACCAATCGTATGTGGAGCCTTTTAGGAGTTAATGTCATTAGAGGTTGTGCGATCTTCGTAAACCCTTCAATCACTCGTCGGTAATAACCAGCCAACCCAAGAAACTATTGTACTTTAGTTGGAGTCTTAGGCGTAGCCCATTTCTTGGTGGCTTCTATTCTTGCCCAGTCAATAGGCATTCCCTTCTTGCTGACCACATGACCCAAAATTGAACTTCATCTAGAAGTCACACCTCAAAAAGTTGGAATACAGTTATCCTTGTTTTGGTAGTTCTAAACTCATGCGCCTCATGCTCCCCCTTATTCATTGTATATGCTAGAATGTCATAAGCAAAAACGTTGAGAAATTTGTCCAGATGGGGTTTATGCACTCGGTTCATAAGATCCATGAAAACTATTGGTGCGTTGGTAAACCTACTTGGGATAACCAGAAACGCATGGTGACAATACTAAGTTTTGAATGCCGCCTTATATATGTCATCCTCTGTGACCCTTAGGTGATGATATTCCGACCTTAGGTCTATCTTCGGATATAAACTAGACCCTTTAGGCTGGAGAAACAAATCTTCGATGCGTGGAAGAGGATAACGGTTCTTATTTGTTACTTTGATAAGCTCACGGTAACCAATACTCACATAGAAGGTTACATCCTTTTTCTTGACAATTAGGGCTGGAGCTCCCTATGGTGATGAGCTCGGTCGGATGAATCCTTTGTCCAAAAGCTCCTACAGGTATGTACATAGTTCTGGTAGTTCATTCGGAGGCAATATGTAAGGTGATATAGCAATAGGTGCGACTCCATGTGTCAATTGATCTGAAACTCGATTTGTTTGTGTGGGGAAAATCAGGTAAATCTTCGGTGAAAACTTTAGGAAGCTAAAAAAGGATAGGGATCTCTTCGATCCTCCTTAGTACGCTTATAGGTTGGAGTTACCATTACATAAAACAACCAGCTCATGAAAACAGGTCATATATTCCTCATTATCTGACCCAACCATCTTAATGTTCCAGAATTCCTTTTCTAGCTTCTAGTCTTCATTCTGAGTACAATACTCCTCCTCCAGATCTTCCTCAGATGCAGTAGCAACTAAAACTTAGGTTTCTAGCCTAGTTACTCTCATTTTTTATAATACTAGTCCTTGCTGCATATCCTGCAATGTAGCCTTGTAAGTTTTTATCTTATGCAATGCTCCCTCGACTATACCATTTAGTGAATTGTGCTTCTTCGTGTTTTCCTCGAATAAATCAACAATAGTATTGTGTTTCTTTCTAGTCTCCACCTGGCCTTCCTTGACTGTTTCCAATATTACTCACGGTGGTTTGAAGCTCTTGTATCTTGGTGATCTCACTGAGTGCTTTACGTACATCACGAATCTTTTGATCTAACCTTGCCACAAGAGTGGCAAATGACTGCTCAGTCGGATGAGGTATAAGTGATGATGTAGGAGTACAATCAGTTATGTCAGCAGTAAGGGGAAGGGTATGCGTTCCTCCTGAATTTAGTTGGCAATCATATCAGGTAAACACTCCCAGTGTTGTGTATCTCCCCTAACTCGAATACAAAAACAACACTCCATATTGTTCGAACTTATCAACAGACTCCATCGGATGCTTATTCAGCTTTGATGGTGAGGCTATTAGTGTATATGAAGAAGGTATGAGCGATAACCTTAGTCTCCTCATTGATTGGGGTGAGGCTAGTAACATGGGTGGTGTAGATGACGATGTGGATATCCAATATCGTTACGCGTGCGTGAAATGATATGTATGCTTGAAAAAACAATAAACATAAGAGTATGTGCATTGGTAGTGTGTGTCTAAGGTTATAGTCTAGATGCAAATGCAATCCTAGTTCTCTATAACTAGTGGCTCTGATACCAATCTGTCACACCCTCAAAATCCACCAGCGGGGTTCTACCGCAAGGCGCGTGACAAACCAGGATCACAGACACCGTCATATCAAATGACTCTATATGCGTTTTAAATAAGCGTTTAACCTTAAATCAGAGTATACCAAAGTTTTCAATATAATCAATGCGAAAGCATAAACGTTTGTAAACCATAGGTAATGAATGCACAAAATAAGGCGCCCAATGAAAAGTAACAAATGTAAATGAACTTGCTTTCAAATGATAATAATGATGCATGAACCTTAGAGGTGCAACTCTAGCCTTAAGCATGCCAGCAACCTGAGAAGACATGCTATGGTGTGTCTACACAAGGTTGGAGAGTTCACAGGTGTAAGTAAAAAAAATATGTTTGAGCATTTTCCTGGTAAAAGTAAATAAAGTTATACCATAGGTAGCTAGCCTATATAGGGAGTTACTTAGCGTTTCGAACCAAAGCTGACTGTTTGTGAGTTGTTTTGCCTTCCGCCATGTCTTATCACAGAACAATGGAAACTGTCTAGGTCAATTAAACACCCATTCGACCTCCAATCAAGTTAACACGACTAACGCAGGCGGGGTTTGTCAAACCCAGTAGTACTACCCAAAATTACCTCGCTATCCCGTTATTAACAGTTCGAGTGTGTAAGGACTTGCGTGATAATGTTTGCACTACAATAACAAGCGATATAAAAATAATACTAAAACCAAATAAATAAAATTATTTTGCATGCTTCTCCCCCAAAAAGGAAAGTAAGTAAAATTGGGGCCTTAAAGACTCACCTTAGATGCGCAGGAAAAAACCTAAAGTGTATAAGTTGAAAGCTAATAGTTACCAAACAAATGTAGGTCCATGAGCGTTTGTACATAATAGTCATGATGAACCCCGTTGTATCCAAACAACGTAAACTATTAGTGTGTTCAAGAAATGTTTGACAAGTTTGACAAAGTTGTCTTTTTTACCAAAGTTGACTTTAGTTGACCAAAGTTGACCCGACTGACCCGATGACCCGTTGGTAACTCAAATAAGTAAAAACATGTTTATTCATGCTCAAATAGCTCAAATATTTATTCATATAAAGTTTCATTTCAGAACTCGTTTTTTGGAAAGTTTTTATTTTTGGAAAGTATGACATCGTTACACATGTGTAATCCATTTCAAGATAATAAAGGCACATCACAACAAACATCTATCACACCATCATATCATGTTATAAACACATCATATACAACATTCATCATATCATATAACAAAAGTTTTCATAAATAACTAGCATGATCGTACGTAACGTTATTCACAATTCGATTATTCCCAATCCACTCCTATGCTCTAAAAATCATATAACAATTATCACATATCATAAAACATGCCTAAATTATCATCTATAAACCAAATTCCCCAAAAATTTTCCATTAATGGAAAGTACCCAAAAACCAAATCGAAATCAAAAGTTCAAAACATGAATTTTCACCCAATAGCATCAACTAACATCCTAGAAACATCAATTCAATCCAATTTCATCTAATTCTTAAAATTTCTACAAAAGCACCAAATTAAAGTTTCCATTATAAGTAAGTCTTGGTTTTTGATCAAAACAACACAATTTCACAAAACCAATCCGTACAAACATCATTATATTAAATACTAACATATAATCAATCATCAATTTCAATCAACTTCAAGTTTTGACTCGAGTTTGAATTTTTAGGGTTCATGTTCATCATGATAATCAAAGAACAAGAAATCAAACATAAAACTTACTTGTTGATGCAAGGAATCACGTGCTAAAAGTGTTTTGATGCAAGAAACGTCCGAATTCGAACTCTAGATGCAAGAATCAAAGCAAAACGTGTGTTTCTGTTCTTGTGAGTAGATTTTCGAAAAAAGAAAGGGGTAAGAAAAGGGGATGGCTGGAGTGAGGGGATTAGTGTTGGGGTTTGGGTTTTATACTTTATTTTTACAAGAAAGTCCCCAGTCGTTTCATAAAATCGTTTTATTGCTACGTGATTGCACTTTTTTTCAACAAAACCACCAAATGCTCACATAATATAAAATGAGCTTTATTAACATTAAATAATATTTAGTTTGCTAGTTTAAAGTCATTTTTATAATAATTAGGCTTTAAAAGCCGAAAATACGCGAAAACACCTAAGGGTCAGAGTCTTGCCAATTTTCACAACCAAGCTACACATTTAGTCATATAATCAAACACATAATTTCACACCAATTAAGATTATTTGAAATCTGTTTTGACAAAAATACCAATATTCGGGGACAAACGCGTGTGCGACATGGCAATTCTCCAAATTACCGTTACATGAAAGGTTCGTGAATGTTTGTGCAATAAATGACACATTTAATTAAACAACATTAAATGCATGAATGTATGATTGGAAAACTATGTTTGTGTTGAATCAAAAGTGACCTGAAAATGCCTGGTCTCACAAGCCGACTGTAGGATGTAGTATAAAGTGTCTCAAGTACTTGTATCTTAATGTATGCTTTGTAACATTTGTAAGAACTTGAGAGCAATATACATCATTCTTGAAAACCATATTTGACTGTTCTTTGTTCTTGTTCTTTTACTTGTGTTCTTTGTATCATCTAACCGGTTCCTTATTTGATCTGTTAAGTGTTGCATATCTCTCCATCCTTATGAAACTGTTGCATTGACCACCCCTTCACCGGTCCTGCAATTGGTATCAGAGCATTTCAGGCTCTTGATTGTAAGATCTCACCATCTTTGATCAATTCCGTTTTACAACACACTTAACAACTCAAATGGCAGCTCTTGTTAAAGCTGATATGGAAACCGGTACTATGACAAAGTATCCACTAATTACTCCTGATGACTTTGATACTTGGTGCCAACGTATGGAAGGGTTCATCAAGTCCCAAGATAGCAGGATGTGGAGATCTGTTATCGAAGGACCATACATTCCATGCACCTCTTCAGCTACTGCTGGAGGTGGCATGATACCAAAGAAAATGGCTACTATTCCGATGAAGACTGGAAAAGAGTAGATATAGATCAGAAGGCCATGACTATTCTTCAAATTGCTCTTCCAAACTCCATATACAGAGGCTTTAGAAGTATGATGGGTCTGATGAAGCCAAAGAGAACAAGAATGATATCTTGAAGCAGCAATTTGAAAAGTTCACCTACAAGACAGGTGACACCATGACTCAACAATACTTTAGGTGTGTTGAGATTGTGGATACTCTGACTGATGTTGGTTGAGAACAGGGATATAGTGAGGAAGTTCATGTTCTCTCTTCCCAGACAATGGACTCACTACTGTGTGGCCATTAAGAGAACTGAGAATCTGTCTACCATTACTCTCATAGAGCTGCAGTCTAGGTGTGAAGTTCATCCTATCAACAGGTGGAAGCCGCTCTGTTGTCAGGTTGTCTCCTACCCTTACATTTTACCAGGCTAATGAAGATGACTTCCCTTGCCACAAACAAAGCAAGCCAAAAGTCCTAGAAATGCAACGTATTGCTTCGAATGGCCCGCTACTATGCCAAGTGAACTCGCAATGGAGGATGGAGGTGGGCAATGCCATTAGAAAAGATGGAACTTTGTATAACAAGAAAGAAATTCTCTTTTTTTCAGAAATTGCGTAAGAAATGTAAGAGCCCTTACCTTTTCTTTGAGCTCTCTCTTGCTTCGGTAGCTATTCTTCTTTCTGTCTCCGCTATTAAATGTCATAGGTGAGCTTGCGGAGTAGTCTTTATTACCTACTAACGAATAAAAAAAAGTTCCGCTAGGGTTCTCAGCAACTTTTCTTAAAAACCTTTTTCCATTTTCTTTATGCCCAGGTTCCCTTAGTTTTCTGATCAAATGACCTTAGTAGGTACCAGATGGAGATGAACTAGCAAAATCCATCTAGCAGCTCTTCCAACAACCAGCAGAGCTCAACCCTTCATGTGGTTAAAAGGGAAAGCATAGAACCACAGCATCATCTCATATGCTTCTCTGAAAACTCACAAAAGGGTCCTTTCATCACCTTCCCCGAGACACCAAGGGAGAGCTACATCCAAGGAAGCCCATTCCAAGAGACAAGCTCTGCACAAGCCTTTGTGTCTACTGATGAAAGTTGTGGCAACTTTCTTTTAACTCTTGAAGACTTGGACTGTATCCATCCAGATGATCTGGAGTACATGGAGATAGTCCAGTAGATACCTCCATCCAGATGATCTGGAGTACATAGAGATAGTCCAGCAGATGCCTCTTCTCACTCAAAGGGCCAAGAAGTTCTACAAGAAGATAGGGAGAACGTTTCCCAGCAATATGGCCGGTGGAAAGTTTGGATGGGACAAAAGAAAAGTGAAGTGTTACAACTATAACCATATGGGCCACTTTGCTACAGAGTGCAAGGCACCAAGAACAAATGGTAGCCAAGCACAGCCCAGGCCAAACTACACTGATGCAGCTCCAAAAACTAAGAAGCCAAGCCAGCCCAAACAACATGTTGTTGTTGCTGTTGAAGAAGGAGGCTTTAACTAGAGCTTTCAGGTGGAAGATGCATCTCCAAACCAAGCACTGATGGCTGATCATGAAGAAGCTAAGGTATTGGAACATCTCTGTACCCCAGAATGCACTGAAAAAGTTAACATGTATAGGTCCTATAATTTGGAGGTGGGATCTGATCTTGAGTCCTTGAACATCTTAAAAGCTAACTTTAAAAGAGCTGAAAATGAATATAAACTTAAAATAGAAGATCTAGAGAAAACCATTTCAACTCTTAAGCATGAACACACAAATTACAGGACTCAGATCAAGGATCTCATTGCTAAATTAACTGAATGCCAAGTTGAGCTTATGATCAACAAAGCTAAGGCAGAAAATGTATTCTTGAAGTGGAAACCTTCAAGAACATAATATCTTCATCCATGCATGCAAAGATTTTTTATCAGAACAGGCAAGGATTGGGTTCAAGTGAGATAGTTCCTCCATACACATTATTATCTGTAAGATCTCCAAGGTGTGGAACTTGTCAAGATGAGCTGCCCTCCATAGATCCAATTCAAGAAAAGGATGAAAATGAAGAGGAGGTAGTAAAGGATGAACCTGAGGAGAGTGACAAGAGTTATCCTGAGAAGGGACACTATACTCCTGGAGAGAAGAATGAATCCAAGATGACAAAATCTACAAGGAAGAACTTGATCAGGGTAGCCAAAAGAAAATCCAAGAATGCCCAAGAGATCAAGGCTACCTTCAACTCCAAGCAAAAGCAATTTTTCATCTCTGCTGGATTTGAAGTGGTAAAGACTGAGGACAGAACCTTGGACTCTAGTAACAGGAGTTTTAGTTCATGTCCAAGTCATCCTGATTTAAAGAAGAAGGCTGATAAAATGTGCACCACCGCTGCACAGCTTGAACTATCTAGTTCCAAGAGCAAGCCTCATCCTAAGAAGCCTGCTACATCATCTGTGAAGATGAAAAAGGAAGTAGAAAGTGATCTTGCTCAGTCTCCCTCTCAAAAGAAGACTCTCAGAAGTATGAAAACTAAATGCATCATGTGTAGTAGTTCTTCTCACTTTGCCAAGGATCACATTTACAATCCCAAAAGTACTATTCACATAAACAAGAAGAGAACTTGTGAGAAGAAGAAAACAGCTTCAGAAGGAAAATTCGGAAGCTCGAAAGTGAAGAAGAAGATAACTGAAAACTTACCTTAGGAAGAAATTTAGGTCTCGAAAGAAAAGAGTGCTTCCAAAGTACTAAAGTTTGCTGTAATGGATGCAAAAGCTTCTGAAGGTCTAGTCTCCAAAACTTCCAAAGTTATCAAAACTTTTGAAGTATTAAGGCCAAGTCTAATCTTCCAAAGATGGTATGGAAGATGAAGGAAGGCCATGTGACTAAAAGTTCTTCATCAACAACAGCAAATGATCCTCAGAACTTGCATATAGGATCAATCACTATTGCATTATCTTCCATTCACTTTGACAAACCCAAGACCAATGAGGCTTGGGTTTCCAAATGTAACTAACCATCTCTTTTTGTGCAGGAACAGCTAAAGACCAAAGGAAATGTGTGGATCATTGATAGTAGTTGTTCCAGGCACATGACAGGCAATGTCTCTTTGCTTCAAAGCTTTGAAAGAATTGATGGAGGGCCAGTTGCTTTTGCAGGAGATTCTGGTGGTTACAATAATGGAAGGGGCAGGGTCACAAATGGTAAGCTCAACATTGAAAAGGTAAACTTTAACAAGGAGATGGGTATAATCTTCTGAGTGTATCCTAATTTTATGATCAGAGACACAATATGCTCTTTACTGAGCATGAGTGCATTGTTCTCAAGCCTGGGATGGTCATTCCTCAAGATTATATCAGAGCCCCCAGGAAAGGAAACATGTAGAAGATGGACTTGTAGGAAACATCCCCTTCAGGAGAAGTTTCTTGCTTTCTGTCTAAGGCCAATAGTGATGAGTCATTCCTTTGGCATAAAAGAATAGTCCATGTAAACTTTAAAAACATGAATAAACTAATTAAGAATGATTTGGTAACTAGAATGCCAAAGAAAGAGTTTACAAGTGATGATCATTCTGTTGCATGCCTGAAAGGGAAGCAACACAAGGTATCTCACAAGCCAAAGGAAATGAACTCCATTACTACACTCCTGCACTTATTACATATGGATATCTTTGGCCCCACCAGTGTATTAAGTTTAGGAAGGACCTCTTATTGCCTGGTGATCACAGATGACTTCACAAGATACACTTGAGTCTTCTTCCTTAGAACTAAGGATGAGACCCCCGAGATCTTGAAAAACTTTATTTTAAAAATTGAGATTCAATGTGATCATAGGGTCAAGATCATAAGATTCGATCAAAGAACTGAATTTAAAAACCAAATCCTTGACGCATTTTGTGATGAAAAGGGTATTACAAAATAATATAGTGCTCCCAGGACTCCCCAGCAAAATGATGTTGCTGAGAGGAGAAACAATACACTTATTAAAAATGCAAGAACCTTGTTGTTTGACTCTAAACTGCCTATCACCTTCTAGGCAGAGGTAGTCAACATTGCCTGCTATATGCAGAACAGAGTTTTAGTGGTTTAGACTCATGGTAAGACTTCTTATGAACTGTGGCATAAAAGGAGACATTTCATTGGTTTCCTCAGATCATTTGGATGTCCTTGCACCATCTTGAATACCAAAGATCAAATAGCCAAAATTCCTGAGAAATTAGATGATGGACACTTTGTTAGATACTCTTCCCAAGCCAAGGCTTATAGAGTATACAATCTCAGAACCAAAGTAGTTGAGGAGTCAGCCAATGTGACTTTCAATGAGCACACACCTAGTGTGAAAGGTTCTGGTCCTGATTGGCTATTTGATCTTGACTTAGTTACCAACTGTTTTAACAAATCTTATGAGAATGTTTCAGGATCTACAGGTATCTTATCATCAGGAGATCCTGATCCAAGATTTGAGCTGAGAAGACCAAGTGTACAAACTACTTTAGCTCCAGTGGTAACTAGCCCTGCAGTTGGAAATCCTGTCAGCACAACCATGACAAATACTTCTGTTGACACATCTGAGCTACCTATAAATTCCAGCACGGAAGCACAGAACTTAGATGAAAAACTTTCAAATGTAGGAGAAAATGGAGGTGGTGACAGTGATAAGGAGTTTCTTGATATTGATAACCACTCCATAGAAGACAACATCAATGATATAACACACTCATTGGATCAAGTGTTACTTGATAAGTGTGTTGATGTGGTGGATGACTCTCAAGCACTAGATCTGAAGTTCACCAATTTAGATTTGTTCAAACAACTTGTTGTGATTCCTCAACTGAGAATCCATAAGTCCCATCCCACCACAAACATCATTAGAGATGTTGAGACTGGAATAGAACAAGAGGACAAACCCATGACAAAAATGTTTGTCTTCACTCTTGTTTCTTGTCCTAGATAGAGCCTAAAAAGATTGAAGAGGCTTTGAAAGATGGAAGTTGGGTTAAAGCAATACGGGAGGAGCTGCTTTAATTCAAGAGACAGAAAGTTTGGAATCTATGTCCTCTTCCTCAAGGGAAGACTACCATAGGTAGCAAATGGGTTTTTAGGAACAAAAAGGATGATAGAGGACTTATCATCAAGAACAAGGCCAGACTAGTTGTTCAAGGATACACACAAGAAGAAGGGATTGACTATACAAGTGTTTTTACTTCCATAGCAAGACTTGAACCTATTAGGATATTCTTGGCTTTTTCGCTGTATCCAAGGACTTCAAGGTCTACCAACTTGGTGTGGGGAAGGTGTGAGTCAAACAACCAAAGTCCTCTTCCTCAAAGGAAGACTACCATAGGTTCCAAGTGTGCTTTTTTATATAGGGTGATTGATGAGGAGGTGTAAGTCAAACAACCACCTGGCTTTGCAGACCCAGATCCTAATTATGTCAGAAAGCTTGACGAAGCTCTTTATGGGCTGCATCAGGCTCCAATGAAGTGGTATGAGACACTATCACAGTATCTCTGTATGCACGGATACAAGAGAGGTAATATTGATAGAACACTCTTCATCAAAGGAACAGGAATTGACTTCATGCTGGTTCAAGTTTATATAGATGATATTATCTTTGGGTCAACTAATCTAAAGCTCTACAAAGACTTTAAGAAGCTGATAAAGAATAGATTGAAATGAGTACCATGGTTAATTTCTTTATAGGAATTCAAGTGAAGCAGGTTGATAATGGAATATTCATAAACTAGTCAAAGTATATGCAAGACATACTTACCAGGTTTCACATGACTGAGTGCAAGGTTGCTAAGACACCCATAGCAAAAAACCACTCTCTTGGACCAGATCTTGAAGGGGAGTTTGTTGATGAGCATCTCTACAGGGCTATGATTGGGTCTCTTATGTACCTCACTGCTAGCAGGCAAGATATCATGTTTGCTACATGTATTTGTGTAAGATATCCTTTAGCTTTCTAAGAGTTTTGCTTCGGAAGAAAAATACTTAGAGTATTTTTACTTCCTAGATAGATTTTGCTTCAGAAGATATCAAATATCAGAAATTTTATTCAATAAGAGAATAAAGCTTCCGACACTTAATTGCTTTTGGAAGAAAATAGTCCTAAGTACCTAGTGACAAATATAATCTTCGGAAGATATATTCAAATTTCTTCCGAAGGTTAATTCCTCAGAAGTAGTTATATGTTCCCTAGATATATCCAGTACATTCTTAACTGTAAACTAGGCTCACAGTTAAGGGGAACATGTAATGTTCTTAAATTGGGACAGATGAAGCCCGACGTCTTTAAAACAATGAGAAAGCCAACTGTTGGTTTCTCAGGGGTAGAAACAGCCATGGTCCCAAAAATGTTAGAGCTCATTGCTCAAGGTGACAACTTAGCAACACAAGCTGATGTGGAACCCACACCTTCCACATCTGCAGCACCCACACATCCATAAATCACCATTACCTGCCAAAGAAAATCCAAACAAACCCTGCACAAGCTACTCAGGTTGTGTCGGCCCCCATATTATCACCCATGCAGGAGGAAGTGGACACTAGAGCTCCCACTTCCCTTAAGGAGAAAACCACTCCCATCACTTCAAGGATCAGTATTGAGGTTCCTCATGCTCATCCTGATGAGCTCACTACACCAACACCAGCCTTAAGCCTTCACTTAGAGTCTCAAAACACTAGTGAACAACCTTCAGAGGAAAGCTACCATCCTCAGCCTCTAGACCTCAATCAACCCATACCTTACCTGGAATTCTATAATGATGAAGACATGGGATTCAATGAGTAACATGAGTCTCTCTTCTCCACAACTGCTCAAATAGAGATGAGTGCTTCTAACTCACCCATGTCTAGCCCACATCATCCACCCACAACTGAGGTGGATCTCCCTAAACCAGTTCAGGAGATTCATATGGAAGAGGCTCTCACTTCTAAAAGTGATTACATATTTAAGACCTCACCCATGGCAACCCAGCCCATTGACATTTCAACTAAAGCTATCATGGTGCAAGGGAAACCCAGCAGCCAAGAAGTTAGTGCTGGTGATGAGGAAGAAGACTTTAGTCCTAGTCTGTCATCCCCCAACGATTCTTCAAATGAAGATGAGGGGAGTTTGAAACTAAAGATGCAACAATTGACTAAAACCTACACCTATTTAGTTTCAAAGGTTAGTCACCTTGAATCTCAGGTGACTACCTTACAAAAAAGGGTCAATGACCAGCAACTTCAGACCACCGATCTCAAGGGCAAGTTAGTTGAGAGACCACTAAAGAGGACTTAACCAGGCCCACAAGAACCTATGGATGTGATGGACCTAGCTCCTAGCTCTTCTGTGCAAGAGGGTGATGCTACAAAAAAGGGGGAGAAAGTCTTAATTACAATCACAAAACCTAGGAGTTCCTCTCAAAGCATGGACATGGAGGATTCACCACCCTTACTTGCAGATGTCCATACTCAACAACCTCCTCAAGTCCACATTGATGTGGACACTCTCATTTAAAGTCTATTTAAGGAGGTATACCAAGGGCTATGCCTACTCCATCTCACCCTGCTGAAAACCTAATAAGGGATGGAGGTATGATGATCAAAGGAGAGCCCGGGAAATCTCTAGGTCTCAAGGTCAATAAGAGATCTTCAACTTCTACACCCTGAGATTCTATGAGAGCACTTATCTAGTTGACCTCCTACTTGCCAATCCAAGTCAAAACAGGCAAGCTGTAAGGTTGGCTGATAAGTTTCAACAAAGGGTGATTAAAGAGTTCAAGCTAAGAAGAAGACTATATAGACAGAGGCTAGTAGGCAAGACTTTTGGTCAACTGGATACTAAGGTGGACCCTAAGATTAGCTTCGAAGGGGAAACCTTGGCTGAAGGCCCAGTAGTTGAGCCAGTGAACCTTGAGATGACAGGAACTGCTTCAGTACCCATTACCCTCTATGAGGCACCAGCTGGTGAAGGTGTCTCACAACCTCTCTCTGGCCAGAGCTCAAGTGAAAAACCAATCAATGAAGGCCAAAGATATTTCCAACCTAAGTCATAAAGGCCTGTGAGTGACAAAGGTAAAACGAAGCTGACTCTTGAGGAGATTGAGGAAGAGGAAAGAGAGAGAAAGAGGAAGCTAAGGGTAGAGAGTTCAAGTGGGTCCGAAGGCTTCATAGAAGTTGCAATTAGGGCTGCTCCCAGACCAAACACTCAAGATGATGAGTTAAGGGTAGCCAGATTGAACTACTTGGGGACTAGAAACTATAACATTGATGAACTCATCTCTCTTCCCTTAGAAGAGTTAAATGAACAGGCTGACACTAAGTTGTCAAAGGAGAGGAAGAAGGTAGAGGATGCAAAAATGCTCCTCAAGAACAAGGAAGAAAGGAGGAAGAAAAGACTCAACAAACATGCTAGTACCCTCTCCCCAGTTCAAGAAAGCCCTGAGATAGAGGTTGTGGAAACTGAGCAACAACCGCAGGTATGCAAAGAAGCAGATAGAGAAAATATGATTAACTACCTGAGTACCACATGCCTCTATTAGGCATCTGCACTTCTTCCCTTGTCATATGAATACATTGAGTTTGAGTACCTCAAGCAGCTTGAGCTACAAGTAATGAATAAACAAAAAGCTGCTAAGAGGAAGATGAGGGAAGAAGCTGCAAAGTCAAGAGTCATCATCTAAAAATGTCAAAAGAAGTTTGCTGATAGTCAGAGGATGATGAACTTCTTGAAGCTGTATGGATTCTCCAGAAGGAGGCTTGGTTTAATGTTTCTATCCACCATGGATGAGCATATTAGGGTGATATATTAAAATATTAAAAAGGGTGAGCTCATTGACTTGCATTCTCCACCAAGTCAGGCAGCACCTGAAGTTGAGGTTAAGGTTAAACTACAAGAGACAACACAACCTGGACCTAGTGCTGGACCACAGCCAAATTCATCTTCTGATCCATAGCAGGGTCCTGATCCCTCTTCTTCTGAACCTGTGAGGGAAGAGGACCCAACTAAGAAAGACACATGAACAACCTGGTGCAGAAGGCCAGTCTTCTCAGTTCAAATCTGGAAAGAGGAAGAAAAGGATGGTCATCAGAATGGACAATAGAAAGAAGAAGAAGGAGTCCAAGGCATCCACTTCTACACCTCAGGATTAGTCAGAACACCCTTAGGGTGATCAATAAGAGGCTACTCATCCAACTCCCATTCAAGTAGAGCCTCTTGCTACTGGGAGACCCATTTTGTCCTGAAGCTTTGCTACTAATCTGGACAGATGGTATGTCATTAGAGATCAAGGAGGTCAAGATGTCTACTTCTGGCAAGACATACTTGATCTTCCATTACATGATCTCTATGATATGAGGAGATACTATGAGAGTTTGAGGGATCCTGACCAAATGATTAAGAAAGGAATGGTATTGATCCTGATGAGGACTGTCAATAGATGAGTAATCTCTTCTGTTTTGGTAGCATCAGCCTAAGGGAAGTTTGTAAGGTTTATACTTAAAGGCTGATGCAACCAAAGCATCCAATAATCTCTTAGCATGCATGCATGAAAAACAGAGTAAAGTTACCTCAGAAGTTTTACACCACTCAAAGAAAATAAGCAAAGTGTAAAATCTTCCGAAGCCAAATGACAAAATCTTCTGAAGCCAAAGATGAAGTCTTTCAAAGCTTCAGAGAGAAAGTCTTCCAAAGCCAAAGACTAATTTCTTTCGAAGACAGAGAGGACATGCTTTCTCTTATCACCTTTTGACAAAAGCTGAACAACTTTCCGCTGCCTCTCTGAAGACTCGCCAACTTATATGAGTTGGTGAAAAGGTCCATGCTTTTGTCAACTGTAGATTATGGTCATTGGTCTGTAACTTTCTACTTCTGTACCTTTAATCCTTTTTGTAATACATTAGGATGTGAGCTGTGGCATGTCATAGTCTCTAGTCAAAAGGCAATCTGCCTTTTGACTTTACATTGATCTTGTTGTCTAGATTAGTGTTTCCAGCTGGCTTTCAAAGTATAGCCGGCTGTAGGATGTATTATAAAGTGTCTCAAGTACTTGTATCTTAATGTATGATTTGTAACACTTGTAAGAACTTGAGAGCAATATACATCATTCTTAAAAACCATATTTGAGTGTTCTTTGTTCTTGTTCTTTTACTTGTGTTCTTTATATCATCTAACCGAATCCATATTTGATTTGTTAAGTGTTGCATAGATCTTGAAGGGGAGTGTGTTGATGAGCATCTCTATAGAGCTATGATTGGGTCTCTTATGCACCTCACTGCCAGTAGGCCAGATATCATGTTTGCTACATGTATTTGTGTAAGATGTCAAGCCAATCCCAGGATGTCACACTTGGTTGTTGTCAAGAGAATTCTCAGATATCTCAATGGTGCTCCCAAATTCAGCCTTTGGTATCCAAAGAATTCTGACTTCAATCTGTATGCATATACAGATAGTGACTATGGTGGCTGCAATATAACTACAAAGTCAACATCTGGGGGATGTAAATTTCTTGGTGGAAGGATAGTCTCATGGCAATGTAAGAAACAATCCTGTGTAATTGTATCAACTGTTGAAGCTGAATACATTGTTGCTGCAAGCTGCTGTGCTCAAGTGCTTTGGATTAAGAATCAGATGCTAGAATATGGATTCAACTTCAAGGAGACTCCCATCCATATAAACAACAACAGTGCCATCTCTATCATAGAGAATCCAGATCAGCACTCAAAGACAAAGTACATCAATATTAGGTATCATTTAATAAGAGATAATTTTGAAAAGGGATTGATAAAACTAGTCAAAGTTAACACAAATGAACAATATGTTGATCTGTTCATAAAAGCTTTTGATGAGCAGAGATTTAAGTATCTTGTATCAGCTATTGGGATGATTAACTTTGAGTAGATTTTCTTTAAACTAAACTCAAGATTATTTTTAAAAATATGTGCATCTTAAGTTGTCTATATCATCACCATATAAGCCTATTTTACTTTGAAAGAAACTTTTCAAACTGATATCCCTTAGAATTTTTGATATATTTTCTTTCGGAAGACATCAAGTTGTCTTCAGAAGAAAATTATGTCTTCAAAATAAATAACTACTTCTGAGGAATTAACCTTTGGAAGAAATTTGAATATATCTTCCGAAGCTTATATTTGTCACTAAGTACTTATATGTATTTAAGGACTATTTTCTTCTAAAAGCAATTAAGTCTCGGAAGCTTTATTCTCTTATTGAATAAAATTTATGATATTTGATATCTTCCAAAGCAAATCTATCTAGGAAGTAAAAATACTCTAAGTATTTGTTTTTCGAAGCAAAACTCTTAGAAAGCTAAGGAATATCTTCCGAAGTCAATTTGGCTTCAGAAGTTTTTCTAAAACCTTCCAAAGACAAATTACCTTTAGAATATTTAGACTTCCAAGAGATTTAAGTATCTTGTATCAGCTATTGGGATGATTAACTTTGTGTAGATTTTCTTTAAACTAAACTCAAGATTATTTTTAAAAATATGTGCATCTTAAGTTGTCTATATCATCACCATATAAGCCCATTTTACTTTGGAAGAAACTTTTCAAAATGATATCCCTTTGAATTTTGAGAATTTTTGATATATTTTCTTTCGGAAGACATCAAGTTGTCCTCGGAAGAAAATTATGTCTTCAAAACAAATAACTACTTTTGAGGAATTAACCTTCGGAAGAAACTGGAATATATATTCGAAAGATTATATTTGTCACTAAGTACTTAGGGCTATTTTCTTTCGAAAGCAATTAAGTCTCGGAAGCTTTATTCTCTTATTGAATAAAATTTCTGATATTTGATATCTTCTGAAGCAAAATCTGTCTAGGAAGTAAAAATACTCTAAGTATTTTTCTTCCGAAGCAAAACTCTTAGAAAGCTAAGGATTATCTTCCAAAGCCAATTTGGCTTCGGAAGTTTTTCTAAAACCTTCTAAAGACAAATTACCTTTAAAATATTTAGACTTCCAAGAAAACTAACTTTTTGGGCACTTTTTTAAAGTTGGGACCGACATCCGGATTTTAAAGTTTATCCGTTTGCATTAACTTTTTCTCAAATCCATATCATATATATATTTGTACAACGGTTCCCCCTCTTTCTCTATTGTCCTTCATCTAAAAGATTCAAACCCTAAATTCACTAACAAACCGACCTTGTTCTTACCTTCCTTCATCATAAATCTACTCAAAATTGCCAACCCTGATCCTCGAAACCAACTGGATTTTGCCATACACTTACACAGGCTACATAATCAAGTTGCTTTGTTGTCGTCTGAGAAAGATCCTGGTTTCTCAGACATTTTCTACTTCTTATCTCTAACCAACTACCTCACCGCCCTCATAATCGACCATCCATTATATGAAGATCAACTTTTGGAGTTCTGGAGAACCTGTCAAGAGGTCATCTTGGATGGTGGGAAGGCACTGTCTGCCACAGTGCAGGGGAAGACAGTATTCATCATTCAATCCACCTTCAACACACATCTAAGGCTGGATGATGAAGAGGATGACTTGTCCTTCCCTAAGTCTGTTGTTAATAACTCATTCCCATAGATGGGCTATGAGGGTGATTACACTATAAGAACCTTCAAGAAAGGAAAGGTCTCCTCCCAATGGAAGTACCTCCTCCATGTTGTCATTCACTCCCTTTCAAACAAACATGGAGGTTGGGATCAAATTCTTGAAGACCTTTCCTATATAGTCCATGGATTGGTACAAGGGGTCAAGTTCAGGTACTCACAATTTGTTTATACTACTTTACTTGCAAACTTGGACCCTTTAGAATATTATATGTTCCCAAGATATGTCTAGTATATTCTTAACTGTAAACTGGGCTCACAGTTAAGGGGAACATGTAAAGTTCTTAAATTGGGATAGATGAAACCCGACATCTTTAAGACAATGAGAAAGCCAACTATTAGCTTCTCAGGGGTAGAAACAGTCCTGGTCCTAAAAATGTTTGAGCTCATTGCTCAAGATGACAACTTGGCAGCACCAAACAATGTTAAACCCACACCTTCTACATCTACAACCCCCACACAACCACAAATCACCATCACCTACCAAAGAAAATCCAAACGAACCCCTGCTCAGTCTACTCAGGTTGAGCAGGCCCCCAAATCACCAACCATGCAGGAAGAAGTGGACACTAGAGCTCCCACTTTTCCTGAGGGGCAAACCACTCCCATTGTTTCTATGATCAGTACTGAGGTTCCTCATGCTCAGACTGATGAGCTCACAACCCCAACCTTAAGCCTTCACTAAGAGTCTCAAAACTCTAGTGATCAACCTTTAGGGGATAGTTACCATCCCCAGCCGCTTGATCTCAACCAACCAATACCAAACCTTGAATTCTATGATGATAAAGATATTGGATTTAGTGAGTACCATGAGTCGCTCTTCTCCACCCCCACTCAAGGAGAGATGAGTGCTTTTAAGTCACCTCTATCTAGCCCACATCATCCACCCACAACTGAGGTGGACCTCCCTGAACCTGTTTAGGAGGCACATATGGAAGAGGCTCTCACTTTTGCAAGTGATTACATCATTTAGACCTCAATCATGGCAACCCAGCCCATTGACACTTCTTTTGAAGCTGTCAGTGTGCAGGGGAAAACCAGCAGCCAAGAAACTAAAGCTGGTGATGAGGAAGAAGACCTTGGTCCTATTCTTTCATCCCCTCATGATTCTTAGATGAAGATGAGGGGAGTATGAAACTAAAGGTGCACAAACTAACTAAACTCTGCACCTATTTAGTTTTCAAGGTTACTACCTTACAAAGAAGGGTCAATGACCAGCAACTTGAGATCACTGATCTCAAGGGAAAGTTAGCTGAAAGACACATCCAGAGGACTAAACCAGGCCCACAAGAACCAGTGCATGTGGTGGACCTAACTCCTAGCTCCCCTGTGCAAGAGGGTGATGCTAACTAAAATGGGGCGAAAGTCCTACTTACAATCACAAAACCTTAGGAGTTCCTCTCAGAGTATGGACATGGAGGACTCACCACCCTCACTTACAGTTGTCCATACTCAACAACCTTCTCAAGATTATATTAATATGGACTCTCTCATTCAATGTCTGTTTGAGGAGGGTATACCAAGGGCAATGCCTACTCCATCTCACCCATCTGATAATCCAATAGTAGGATGGAGGTATGATGATCAAAGGAGAGCCCTGGTAATCTCTAGGTCTCAGGGTCAATAAGAGATCTTCAACTTCTATAACCTGAGATACTATGAGAGCACCTATCTAGTTGTCCTCCCACTTGCCAACCCAAGTCAAAACAAGAAAGCTGCAAGGTTGGCTGATAGGATTCAACAAAGGGTTCTTGAAGAGTTCAAGCTGAGAACAAGATTATATATACAAAGGCTAGCAGGCAAGACTGTTGGTCAACCAGATACTGAGGTGAACCCTAAGATTAGCTTTGAAGGGGAAACCTTAGCTGAAGGCCCAGCAGTTGAGCCTGTGAACCTTGAGACAGGAGCTGCTTTAGCACTCTCAGCACCCATTACCCTCAGTGAGGCACCAGCTGGTGAAGGTGTCTCATAGCCTCTCTCTGTTCAGAGCTTCAGTGAAGAACCAAGCAATGAATTCCAAAGCTCTCTCCAACTTGAGTCACACAAGCCTTTGAGTGACAAAGGGAAAAAGAAGATGACTCCTAAGGATATTGAGGAGGAGAAGAGAGAGAGGAAGAGGAAAACAAGGGGAGAGAGTTCAAGCAGGACCTTTGGCTTCATAGAAGCTGCAATCAGGACTGGCCCCAAGCCAAGCACTCATGATGAGGAGTTAAGGGTAGCCAGATTAAATTATTTGGGGTCCAGTAAATACAACATTAATGAACTCATCTCTCTCCCCTTAGAGGAATTGAATGAATTGGCTGACATGGAAGTGTCAAAGGAGAGGAAGGAAGTTGAGGATGTAAAATTGCTCCTCAAGATCAAAGAAGAAAGAATGAGAAAAAGACTCTATAAAGCTCCTTCCCTCTCCCCAGTTCAAGAAAGCCCTGAGACGGAGGCTGTGGCTACAGAACAACAAACTCAGGAAGGTAGGAAACAAGATAGACAAAATATGATTACCTACCTGAGTGCCACTGGCTTCTATCAGGCAGCAGACCTTCTTCCCTTTCCATACGATTACATTGAATTTGAATACCTCAAGCGGCTTGAGCAACAAGTTCTAAAGGAGCAAAAAGCTGCTAAGAGGAAGATGAGGGAAGAGGCTGCAAAGTCAATAGCCACCATCAGAGCAAACTTAAAGAAATCTACTGACAGACAGAAGATGGTGAGCTTCTTGAAGATGTATGGATTCTCTGGAAGGAGACTTGGTCCAATGTCTCTATCCATCATGGATGAGCACATTAGAGTGATCAAGCAAAAGATCAAGAGGGGTGAGCTGATTGACTTGCATTCTCTACCAAGTCAGGCTGCACCTGAAGCTGAGGTCAAGGTTGAACCATAAAAGACAACACAACCTGGACCTAGTGCTGCATCACAGCCAGTTTTATCTTCTGATCAACAACAGGGTCCAGATCCTTCTCCTTATGAACCTGTGAAGGAAAAGGACCCAACTGAGGAAGACAAGCAAGAATAATCTTGTACTGCAGGCCAATCTCCTAAGTTGAAATTTAGAAAGAGGAAAAGGATGGCCATCAAAAGGGATAAGAGGAAGAAGAAGAAGTCCAAGGCATCTACCTCCACACCTCAGCATGGGTCATAACATCCTGAGGGAAATAAAAAAGAGGCTGCTCATCCAACTCCTATTCAAGTAGAGCCTCTTGCTGCTGAGAGACCTATTATGTCTTGGATGTTTGCCACTAATCCAGACAGATGGTATGTTACTAGAGATTAAGGAGGTCAAGACTTATACTTCTGGCAAAACATACGTGACCTCCCTCTACATGATCTTTATGACATGAGGAGATACTTTGAGAGTTTGAGGAATCCTAACCAGCTGATGATCAAAGGGATGGTCTTGATTCTGATGAGGACTATCAATAGATGAAGATAAAGAATCAAAGATCTCCTTAGTTTTGGTAGTATTAACTAGGGGGAGTTTGTAAGGACTACAGTTAGAGGCTGATGCAACCAAAGATAAACCAAGGCTCTCAACATGCAGAAATGAAGTACAAGGAAGTTACTTCGGAAGATTTAATATAACTCAGTGAATTATGCTAAGTGTCAAATCTTCCGAAGCCAAAAGACCATATCTTCCAAAGCCAAAGATGAAGTAATCCGAAGCTTCAAGAACAAAGTCTTCCGAAGCCAAAGACTGATTTTTTCCGACGACAGAGAAGACATGCTTTCTCTGAATCATCTTTTGACAAAAGCTGAACCACTTTCTGCTACCACTTGTGAAGACTCACCAACTTATATGAATTGGTGAAAAGTTCATGCTTTTGTCAACTGTAGATTAAGGTCTTTTGTCTGTAATTTTCCAACTATGTACTTTTATCCTTTTTGTAATAGATAAGGATGTGAGCTATGATAATTCATAGTCATAGTCACTAGTCAAAAGGCAATCTGCCTTTTGACTCTACATTGATCTTGTTGTCTAGATTAGTGTTTCCAGCTAGCATTCAAAGTATGGCCGGCTGTAGGATGTAGTATAAAGTGTCTCAAGTACTTGTATCTTTTCATGTATGCTTTGTAATACTTGTAAGAACTTGAGAGCAATACACATTATTCTTGAAAACCATATTTGAGTGTTCTTGTTCTTGTTCTTTTACTTGTGTTCTTTGTATCATCACTAACAGGATTCCTATTTGATCTGCTAAGTGTTTTATATCTCTTCACCTTGTGAAACTGTTGCATTGACCACCCTTCACCGGTGTTGCACAAAGAAAACTTTATAATATTAGATGATACCAGTCATGATGCATCGATTAGTTATTTCATCTCCCCCAACAAGTTGGGAAGTTGTTGATCAAGTAATCAATATGCTTGGAATTTTTAAACCGCGACAAAATTTTAATGTGGGGTTTATTATCCTACAAGTAGCTTGGCATTTAACCAACCGTGGATAATGTAAAGCAAAAATATCCGATTATGAGTTTAGAAGTTAACTATATACACGAATGATAACACCAATGAAAACATATATTAAAAATTATTTGAAGAAATTCCACCGGTTATTAATTTTGTTGTCATATTAAGCTCATGCCAAACGTTAGCGGGGTTGAAACTGTAATTGAGAAAACAGGAGAATTTCGTATATACCCCTGGAAAGTTGTAAAATATCGTATATACCCAACCAAAACTAAAAATATCATATATATCATTTTTTAAACAAACTTTTTGTTTATGACCAATTTACCCTATCAAACATGAATTTTCGGCTGCTTTATTTTTATCAGGATGACTAATAATATACACATTTTTGCATAGAGTACGTACAAATGGCAATTAACAAAACATCTATCTGTACATAATCCATATATACGTTTTTGTGTTCCATTTGAATATTCGTTTAACACAACGAAGAGACGACACAGTTATTATAAATTCCCAATTGGAATGAACATTAGTTATTGAATTATTATGTGTGTGATACTCAATTATTGAAACTAATAGAGAAACATGTTCGTATCTCTTTCATTTTTTCTATTTTTGTAAGCCTCCTTGGCATCTCGCTTCCATCCGTAAATTATAGATGAACTTAAAAATATTCATTGATTGAGTTGATACTGGAGCTATTTAATATCTAATTAGTTAAGTATTTACAAGCATATGTTGCCTTATTGAAGTATAAATAAGAAAGGGAGACATAAGAGATCTTTCGGTTGAGTATTGTTTCCTAAGTCTTCTAGCCCAAAGAGAAAACTATTGATAGATAAATTTGAGGGTAAATATGATATTTTAAAGTTTAAGAAAATAAGGGCATAATGGTCATTTCTTGAATTGTTTTCAACTAAATAGGTAAATTTGATAAATCAATTAGTTTTTAAGGATATATATCATATTTTAAGTTTTGCTTGGGTATATATGATATTTCATAAGTTTGTGAGGACATATATGAAATTCGCCGTGTAACATTTGACTTGGATTGATTGATCACGATCCCGGTTTTGTAACAAAAGCAAATCCACTTCTAAGAAAAGTTTGGGAAATATGTTCGATATCTATTTACGAATATATAGTTCAACAACATATATACATGAGTCAATAGCAAATACTGGTGTGTCAAGTAGTAGCAATGGTAGGAATTCAATGCGTCACTCATATAATACTTTAAGAAATTAAAATAGTAAATGGGCTCCGGGTAGTAACGAGCTCAGGAAGTATACCAGAAAAGTTCTATGCATTATGACCCTACAAGTTTTTTAAAACTTTTATATTTTGGCTTGGTTGGTAGGAAATAAAATCTCATTTTTAGTTCTTTCAACTATTACTGATCATCTACTAATCATCAAATCTTTTAGGATAGCTTTGAAATCTACTTTTAAACTAGCAGCAAGTTTATAACAACTAAAAGAACAAGTCTCACTTCATGATTGGTAGAAACCTACGTTTGTTTAAGGAGCTGCGGACGCAAGAATCCAACATACTTCAAGTCTTGAAAGCGAAAACAGTGTTGAAGAACCAATACATGATGAAGAGGTAGCACGAGGAATGACGTACCCACACACCGATGAAGAAAATAAGATAAAATAAAATATACTGTATTTTTCATGACTTTTTATATGTTTATGGGTTTGTTTATTTTTATTTATATATTTTTTTTGTAGTTTATAAGTTAGAATATTAAATAGAAGTGAATATTATATAATTGGAATTTAATTATTTTGTTGAAATAAAAAAATAATAATAAAATACTAATGCATGGTACATTACCACACGTGGTTCCATATCCGACCCTAAACAGTTGCACATGGTTCGACCTTTTATACTTTAGGAACCGGGTAAAACCCGGGGCCAGTTATGCCTATACACGGGTTTGACCAAAGTTGACCACCCCGGACTCGGTTTGTACCCAGACCAGGTATCGTAGAAAAAGCCAATTTGCGAACCTCTTATGGTTGGTATTCAATATTAGACATCTAGGGTGTTTCGGACTAGACATTTGGTCCAGGGTAGACATCCATCATCAGAACATGTACAATATTAATCAAAATTGTGCAAGAATTCATGTAATCGGTTCATGTTAGGCCCATTTTAATTATAAGCAAACGAATAATGATAGTATGTGTTATATAAAGTAGCCCTAATAATAATTTGAACCTTAAAATAAGGGAGATATGATCTCAAATCAGTGTTTTCAGAATTGGAGCGGACCGGCTAAAAAAAGTACCGGTTAAAGAACTAATCCGGTTGTGTCTATTTGTGTCGTTTTATGTTGAAAAGATTGAATACAGGTCTAGAATCTTTATATATTTGGGTCCTTATATTATTACTCACCCTGCGAATGCACATAAAAAATATATTACTTTCATATTGTTACAAAATAGTATCTGTACCCGCCGCGCGTTGCGGCGGCTTCATACACGACATGATATAATACAGACTATAATCGACCCTTTTTGTTTCCGAACTAAATTTACGTAAATACCTGAGTCGTTTTTAGTTACGTCCAAATATAGATTAACTTGAATATATAGTGACACGTATACAAAAATATGAGTGTAAGAATGAAAGTAAGACCTATATAAAAATAGCCACGTAGGCGTTTTATATTTGACCGAGTCTCGATTTTGAATTTAAAAATATAGACAACTGAAAATATGAAAATAAGTGGTTGTAAGTAAGGCGTTTATAAAAATAGTTACATACGCATTTTATCTTTGATCCGAGTGGTTTTCGATTAGGCCCAAACCCAGACGGATTAAAAATATAACAACACGCACACAAAAATACGAACGTAAGAAAATATTTTTTCAGGTTAACTTGTATAGAGATAAACCGAAACTTTAAGAACCTGAGTAGGTGAAAATTATATATTACAAAGTTTTTAAAAGGTTAAAAACATGAATTAAAAACAGATGTTTATCGTGGGGTTGGAACCCACGACCTGAGACACAAAACAATCGCCCCTAACTACTATGAGATTTAGCATCAATTAAATTGTTCAATTGTTTTCTAATTTCTATGTTTTCAATTTTAGTTACTATTTATTTACCTTTATTGAAACGTGTAATACATAGGCTTTCTAACCGAGTTGGAAATAAACTAGAGTGTAATACATCAGGGTATTAATAGCAAACACTTATACGTTTAGTATTGAATCAGAAACACGAGTATATATATAGAAAGTAACTGTGGAGAAACCAAAAAAAGAAAAAAGAGAGTTGTGGTCCAATGGTTGGGTGACACGTGGCAAGGCCGGTAGGACCCACCACCAACCTTGCTAAACGAGTATGTATATAATTATATATATATATATATATATATATATATATATATATATATATATATATATAAAATAGTTTTAGTTTTCTTTATTTGTTATGTTATCTGGGTTGGTTTTTTTTATATTAATTATGAACTAAATGATAACATGATATGTTTTTCAGCCAAACAATTATAGGTTTAATATTGACAGAGTGTAAATATGATAATTATAGATGTAAAGTAAGTGTATAGTAGAGATTGTATTTACGGTAAAAAAAAAACAATTAAAAAAAAAACCTAAATTCAGGTCTTAGAGCCAACTGAGCCTGGTGCAAGGTCTGGTCTAGCGTGGTGGGTGGATGGGTATGCATCATGAGGTACCAACAAAAATATAATTATTAATGGGCTGGATTAAGATATGCTTGGCCACAACTATGTATGTCTAACCAAAAATCATGTCAACTTGTTCCATTCATTTACTTCATGCCGTACAAAATCAACTACTACTTGAAAGCTGTGTGTATCTATAACTTTGACAAGAGAGAAAAACACGCAAACAATTGAATATATAGACATATGCGTGTTTGCAATCTCAACAAGAGAGCATGCACGAACACACATACACGAGTTTGCAACCTCAACAAGAGTTTACATTCTACATCCATCACACGTTAAAAAACGTGGGGTTCATGATCATGACCACTGATTTGTGTCACAAGAACAATCATATCCATATATTCATCAACAGAACACAAGTTTGCTCAAATTGGTGAAACTTTCTCATGATACGTGGATAGAGTTGCACAAAACGGGTTTGGGCCGGACCCGGGCCCGGGTACAAAACCGGGTTTGGGCCCAACCGGGTTTTTTGTACCCGGGTATTGGTGAACCCGGGTACGAACCCGGGTCGGGTTCAGCGAGATACAAACCCTACCCGGTATACCCGGGTAGGGTCGGGTCGGGTTCGGTTCGGGTATGAAACCCGGGTTCAACCGGGTTTTTGCCTTTTTTTTTTTTTTTTTTTTTTTTTTCTTTTCTTGTGTGTGTGTCAAACACCGGGTCGTATGTTTTTTTTTCTTATATTTTCTTTTCTTTTTTTTCTTTTTATTTTTCTTTTTCTAACCGGGTTCACTTGAATGACAAAAATTTAAACAACTTAATATATAAATATATACAAATCTTGAGCAGAAAATGTTACACTTATAATATACAAATATTAAATACTTTTTATATAAAACATTTGAATGACAAAGAAATTTAAAAAGAACATGAAAGACATATAATATTAAAACAACTTAAAAATAACAATATCGTCTAATTTTATCTACTACGAGATGCTTGATCAAATGCTAATTCTTCATCGGATATGCCAGAAGATACTCCGTCTTCTACCTCTTCATCATGTACTTTAGCTTCGAGTGTAATCTCGTCTTCGAGGCTTGTTTGGTCTTGTATACGATCCGTTGCGTCTAAGTGATCCTTTAAACAAATGCACATCTCCACTGCTTCCGGAGTTAGTCTTGTTCTTCGTAATGATATTACCCTGTCACTAAGAGAAAAAGCAGATTCCGAAGCTACCGTAGAAGCTTGGACGCTTAGTAAATCACGAGCCATAGCCAAAAGAATCGGAAATTGAGATTCTTTTCCTTTCCACCAAGCCAAAATATCGAATGCACGATAATCTTCGGTAGTCATAGTGGAAATAAAATCCGTTCCACTATATCTACCGAGCTCACTTGTTGGGGTGTTACCTCTTTGACGTTTAGCCGTCACATCCCGAACAACATTCAACATAGTCAAAACAGGGTCTTTAAACGAGGTACTAGCACTTGAGGTTGATCCGCTTGGCATGGTTATGTTTACGTTAGGCCCATATCTATTTAAATAAAAATTATAAATTGTTTTCAAACTATGATTAAAATTTTCTTTTGCCTCGTTTGAAAAATCAGGGTTTTCATCATGCATATCCAAATTGTCATTTATCTCATCTATCAAACATTCAACCCCCGCAACATTTAGAAACGGATTTAAGCGGCGGCACACGTAAAAACGGGTGGTAAGTCCTTAAAATATTTTTTAAACTTTTCTTTCGCTGGTTCTATCATTTGATTAAACATATTATTTTTATTTTGAAAATTTTTAAAATTCAAAGACATAAAATATAGTTCTTGAAGCACCGAATAACTAGTGGAATAATAAACTCCCGATAATTTTGTTGTTGAGTTTTTAAAAACCTCAAGAAACTCGGATAGACGTTGAAGATTCTCCCAACCCGCATCCGGAAATGGGTCGGCTTCACCATTATCCGAAAGACTATTATGAAAAGCTTTCAAAGTGCCCTTTTGTTTTAAAGCACATTCAAACATGTGACAAATCGAATTCCACCGAGTAGGTACATCCCAATTAGGACCTAAAAATCTAGAGTGCGTATCCTTACAAAGTTGTTTATAATCTTGATATCTTCTTCTACTTTTTTTAAAAACGTCATGTAACATAAATCGAAAAGATGTAATAAAGTTATTAACATATTGCCCGGATAATCCGTCTTGCACTACTAAATTAATAATATGTGCAACACAACGAGTATGAAAAAAATCACCGTTTGCAATCGGAAGATATTTTAATTTTAATTTTTCAACCGCGGTTGTGTTGTTAGAGGCGTTATCAAATGCAATTGAAAAAAGTTTATTTTCTAATTTAAAAGTACTTATTACATTATCTAAAAAGTAAAACAAAAATTCTCCGGTGTGTGGATGTGGAAAAAGATCAAATACAATCGTACGTTTCATCAATTGCCATGAATTGGGATCCACCCAATGAGCGGTGACGCAAAGGTACGATTCGGGTAAACTGTGTGGAGCCGACCAAACGTCACTAGTTAAGTTTACACCGGTATTTAAATTTCCAAATAATACAATTAAATCATTTTTTGCTTGTTTCCATAATTTTAAACAATAACGTCTAAGTGTAGTACGACTTACGTGAGTGTAACGAGGTTGAAGCGTCTCTCGAATTAAGTTGGTCAACCGAGGATTGTCGAAGTGACTAAAAGGCAAAGCTTCTTGAATCACGAACTTCGCCATTCTATCTCGAACCGTATTAACATCGTAATTAAAGATTCCACCGTCTCCACCCAATTGTGTTTGTTGCGAATCCGGATTACTTTTCAACGACTTACAAAACTTCTTGCTAATGTGTTTGTTTAAAGTCGTGTTAGAATCTTTAGCAAGCAAAGCTCCACAAAACTTGCAACGAGCCTTTACAGACCCGTCACTCAACTCAACCATATCCCAATTGCACCAAACATCCATGTTACGATTATGTGCAAGAACACGAACGACGGTTGGAGCGTTGGACGAACCTTGACCAACGGAAGATTGTGAGTGAGCCATATCAAGATTGAAGAAAGTGAAAGTGTAAAACGAAAGAGTGAACGTGTAAAACGAGAGTATTTTTTGCGTTTTTTGCGTATGTTTTTGCGTTTGAGACTTGGGTACTAAACCATATCAACCCACACCTATTTATACTAACTTATAGGGCAAAAGTGACCAAAAAAACGGTCACAAATCGAAGGTAACGGCTATATAGCCGGCTAAAAACGGCCACTTTTTAAAAAAAAAAAAAACGGTCGAAACCGGGTCCAACCCGGGTTCAACCGGGTCGGGTCGGGATCGGGTCGGGTTCTAAGAAATTCTAGAAAATCATACCCGGTTCCAACCCTACGGGTTTTTTTCGAGTCCAACCCGGGTATGCATATACCGGGTCGTACCCGTACCCGGTTCCGGGTCGGGTCCACCAGGTCGGGTCCGAACCCGGTTTTTATGCCCAAGTCTATACGTGGAGGTTATTTTTTAGGGCACTTTCAATACAAAACCAATTTTAAGTAGAGAACCATGAGAATCACATAAACATCTATACATAGTGCTGGTTAGACAGTGAAAGAAAGAGAAAGAGAGACGGCCATGTAACCACACAACCACCTTATGTGTCCAGTTAAAATACTACGTAAAACTATTTAGGCAGTTTTTACAGTTCTCTATCTAAAATTGGTTCCTTACTTCAGTATACTATTTCAGAGTCACAAATCCAATCCAACTCGTGTCGATTCAATATGGCAGGGCTATCTAAAAAAATAACAAGATTATGAATACATAACAAATAAATGGATTCTCAAATCAACAATAATTAATAGAAATAGGACACAATAAAAGAACATAAGAAACAAGAATAAAGGTATAAACACATAATAGGTATACTAAAACTACACCTATCACCTGCACAGAATCCATCATTATTGCCAACTGATCTGAAACCCTTTTCTCCTCCAACACAATCTAACATAAAAAAAAACAAACTTGCTTTTGAGGGTGTGGGGTCTTTTATGTTCCTTCAGACATTTGATCCTAAAGATTTTGCCCTGCCCAGAATCTCAAGCCCCTCGGTCCTACAAGACATGATTTTGCGAAACACTTCCCTCAATTGGCGCTCCAACGGGTCCAATCCACTCTTAAACGTGTTGCAAACCCGAGACACTTCTTGAACACCTGTTTTCACTTCTTCCTTCTGCTCTTCAGTCAATGGAAACTGGTTAACCGAATCAACCAAATCCGTTAACAAATGAATTGCCTTTTCCATTTGGTGAATCTCCTTTAGCAGCCCAACACTGTTCTTCCTTTCACGTTTCTTGGATTCATCCATAACACGAGTATGAAGCAAATTCAACGGGGTACCCCATGAATATTGTCTCGGTACAGAGAAATGAACTTGAAGACTTCGATCTTGACATGGGATCGCAGACACCAGAGCCCATAAAACAAACATAAGGACAAAACCCATTGTGTAAATGTCATTAGCCAGGCTATTACTGGCGGAAACTTCATGTGCTTTAGGTGGGATCAACCCGTTAGCTATCGACTGAAGCTGTTTGCTTGCTGACCATGAGTTAGGCACACTCCAAGAAAGAGACCTTGAGTGTACTGGCTTCTGTTGACTATCTTTCCCTTTATTTAGGTACCCAAAAGATCGGTTTCTGCGAGCTAAAACAGATGCTGATTCTTTATTATCATCAAGCATGATGATAGCTAAATCAGTCAAACCCTTCTTAGCCCTCCTAAACTGCCCTTCAACCATAACACTTCTTGATTTCGAATCAAACGCACATGAAACAATCTCTAAATGTTTATGCCAGAGGCGAATCTTCTCCATCCGATCACGAACAGAGTTGCAAATGTCAAGCGCCTTAATAATTATTTCAAAGAACTCTGTTACAAATCTGTCTAAAGGCGGTTTTGAAAGACTCAGCTCGTTTTTCGACAAAATAGCCATAAAATCTTCTTGGCAAGCGATAAAAGCATCTAACAGCTTAGAAACCCAATCAAGAGACAGAAGTTCATCAGCAGAACTAGCAGAAAGGGCCCGAAACTGCCTGAAAACTTGGTGTTCAAACGATCCAAGTTCGCAGTGAAATTCAGAACTTGAATCTCCATTAACATCCATCGAATGAACTTGATTGTTGAAATGATCATTTCCAACGCCCATAATCGATCGACGAAACGTCCCAAAAGCAGTAGTGTAACCACTTGCAGACGGCATATCAATAAAGCACAAAACTTTCTGCTTCTTGATTCGAGTATACAAAAACCCCAACTACCAGAATCAAATTAACACATCACAGAACTCAAATCATCTCGAAATCAATCTCAAAACGAAAATTTTCTTGGAATTGGGTTCGATAAACATGAGATAACAATAGTATTGAGTGCATACAACCTGAAATTTGAACAAACTTATCAAACAAAACCCTAAATTCAAAACCCACATGCATACAATCGCTCATAATCCACACGCATTTCAAGGATGTTCATACAAAACCTTCATGAATGGAAGAATTAGGGGAAACCCAGATCAAAATAAGTGAACTTAAACAAGAAGTAGATGAATCAAAGTGAAATGAATAGCATACCTTAGGAAGATGAAGTTTCCAAACTTGAAGGGGGATTTAGGAACCCTAATTAATTAATGTTCTGAGAGAGAATTGAAGAAGGGGTTGGTTGTTTTCGTACATTGTGGAAATATTTCAAACCCAGCAAAACATTTAAACCTATTGTCAGACGAATAAAATATCATTTTATATGCATTTAAATACCAATTAATAAAATTGTTGTATAGGACGTTTCTACACGTTCGTCGGATATGAACTACGTTTTAAAACCAAGATTCAAAAGTTGTGCAACAAACCCATAAGTATGGTATTGTTGTTTTAAATAATTTTATTATATTGCTATATTTAATGTGGAAACACCAAGTAGTATTTTCTTAAACATGTTATGCATCTATAGATAAGTTTTAAAACAAATTTAATCTCTACCTATAAGATATCCCAATCATGGTTATGTTTAAATTTTTTTTTACATATCAACTTTATAATCCAATAATAACATATCTATAATAATAATAAAAAAGTTTTGATGGACTTTTGCCACAATTCTATACATTTTAATTCTATTTTTTTTGTTTTTTCTTTTCTATGAAATAATTATATTAACTATGTATTATATTATCAAATTTTATATAAGGTTAAAAAAAAGTTTATATCAAATTAACAAAGAGATCTTTCTATAAATGTAATTTATAAAGAAACAATTCTTTTAGAATAAGAAACTTTTCTAAAACATAAAACTTTTTTAAAAATACGAAATATTTTTAAATCGGTTTTTAAAAAGATAAAAATTTTATAAACCAAATGAATAAAATTCAAAGTTATTATAAGATAATTTCTAAAAATAACATATTTATAACAATTTGTTTTTGAACAAAATGCTAAATTTTCTTTAAAAATGACAAAAATAAAGATTCTAAAAAAAAATGATATCATTATTTTTACTTATAGTCTTTATTAATATGTAATTTCAATCATATCTTATCTCAAAATATTATTTTATAGTTATTGAATTTTTGTCATTAACTATTTAATATTTTATTTAATCAACTCGTGTTATACATAAAAAAAACTAATATAGTGATGTATATGTCACAAACTGCACAAACCAGAAGTAGGATACTTGAGGAGTGTGATGATTATCTGCAATGCTTATGATCACTAATAAATTACAACAAACCATCGAAATCATTTTTAAAAGAGAAAAAATGTAATGATTATATAAAGTAAATTATAATTTCTTTTAGTCACTAGATTGGATGCATGAGGAACAATAAGTATACAATATATGGCTACTTAATATAATATTGAGTAAACTTTATTTTTGCTTCTTGTGGTTGGTCTAAATAACGGTTCTCTCGAAGGTTTCAAAATACGGTGGTGTGATGGCTTCAATTCAGAAAGAGATAGTAGAGGTAGGTGATGGCGGAAGTCACAGATGGTATGGTGGTGCGATGGTGTAACACCCCAAATTTGAAATCTCGTTAATAATCGTATTTATTAGTTTTATGGAATAAAATATATATTAACCAAAGTAACCATGTTAATTAGATACTTTGTTAATGGTTAATGAAAAAAAACTTCGGATTTTTAAAATAAAAACCAAAGTTGAGGGACTGAAATTGACAATTCAAGAAAAAAAATTAATAAACATAAAATTAGAGAAGAAATAAAAGTTCAGTGGTTTTGATAGTGGGAGAAGGGTCGAAATTTTGAAGAAGGATAACACCTCCTCAAGTTAAAAATTCTATAAATCCTCTAATTCAAGCTAAAATTTAAAGCTAAACATCATGCATGTTAAAGATTTCTAGTCCACTAATTATAGCAAACATAAGGAGTGAAAGGAGAATGTCACACCCCCGCTTTCAGCACACAGCGGAAGCGACGGGAGTGCGACTAGACTGAATATTAAGAACAATATTATTTACAAGAAATTAATAGAAGCTTTATTACATCGAATATATTCTTAAATGCTTCGTAGTCTGGGCTTCTAGAACTTAGTAGAACTGCTATGTGAGGTTCTTCAAAATAAATAACTATCCAAGATATATTCGGTTCCCGGTTAATGAAAAGCATACTAAAAGTGTCAACTAAAAATAGTTGGTGAGTTCGTAGGTTTAACAAAAACAGAGTTTATCACGTATGATGTCAATTAAATAAGTCCACAACCAACCCTGTACCCGGTTATCCAATCCCCATCTAATATGAATTGAATCCCCGAATAGCAACACCCGAACTGTCAAAGAATAAGCATGTGCAGATAATATGCCGCGTAGACAATATAGGCTCAGCGGCACTGTATGTCTCGATGTTTGTTCGCCTATACATAGGACACACTGTGCGTGGGGGATTCCCCAAGTAGTACTACCTATGCGACTAGACTGAATATCAAGAACAACATTGTTTACAAGAGAAAAATTGAAGCTTTATTATATTGAATATATTCTTAAATGCTTCATAATCTGGGCTTCACATCACGATATTGGAGAAAGTTCCCCGAGGAAATGGGTACTAAGTTTTGATTAGCATCGCGTACCACCCCAAAACAGATGGCCAAACTGAAATAACTATCCAAACATTAATTGACATTTTACGGGCATGTGTTATCGATTTTGTTGGAAATTGGCATGAACGTTTGCCACTAGTGAAATTCTCATATAACAATAGCTACCATGCTAGTATCACGATGGCCCCGTTTGAGTTATTATATGGAAGAACATGTAGGACCCCATTGTGTTGCGGAGAAGTTGTACAACGGGAACTCGTGCATAAAGATATAGTGGCGACAACCAATGAAAAGATTGATATCGTTCGAGCCCGAATAAAGTCAACACAAGACAGGCAGAAAGTTTATGCTGATCGAAGAAGATGCCCGATTGAGTTCCAAGTAGGAGACTATGTGATGTTAAAAGTCTCCCCGTGGAAGGGCATAATTAGGTTCTGGAAACGAGGAAAGTTAAGCCCCCATATATAGGACCTTTCAAGGTTATCGCCTAGGTAGGGCAGGTTGCTTATCAACTAGAATTGCCACCAACACTGAACGGAATCCATAATACATTTCATGTTTCTGAACTTCAAAAATTCTTGTGGATGAGACCACCTACGTGCCTTTAGATGATATTGAGATCGATGATAAGCTGAATGACATCGAGAAACCAATGGCTATAAAGGATTTCAAGGTGAAACGTCTTCGTAGCAAGTCCATTAAGCAAGTCCTAGCCCAATGGCAACATCGAAAGGGCTTGGACCTTACTTGGTAATCAGTAGAAGAGATGAGAAAACACTATTCAGATTTATTTGGTATGTACCCAGGTTTCGAGGACGAAACTCTCTTTAAGGGGGGTAGACTTGTAATACCCCAAATTTGAAATCTCGTTAATAATCGTATTTGTTAGTTTTATAGAATAAAATATATATATTAACCAAAGTAACCATGTTAGTTAGATACTTTGATAATTGTGAATGAAAAAGAACTTTGGATTTTTAAAATAAAAACCAAAGTTGAGGGACTGATATTGACAACTCAAGAAAGAAGAATTAATAAACATAAAATTAGGGAATAATAAAAGTTCAGTGGTTTTTGTAGTGGGAGAAGGGTCGACATTTTAAAGAAGAAGGAGAACACCTCCTCAAGTTAAAAATTCTGTAAATCCTCTAATTCAAGCTAAAATTTGAAGCTAAACGTCATGCTTGTTAAGGATTTCTAGTCCTATAGTCATAGCAAACATAAGGCGTGAAAGGAGAAGGACCGAGCAACACAAGGAAACAAGAGGGCCGAGATCCGTAAGTTCTCTAGCTTGCGCCTTTATGTTTAGAATGTTTGTTTGAACTAAAACTATTTTACTACTATTTGTTAAGGTGAAAGTGATTGAATTATAGCATTGGGTCAATTTGGGCATAATGTATGGAGAGCCTTAAGGAATGGAATTTAAGTCGCTCTGTTGAAATCAAATCATGGATGATTTCCATGATGGATTTGGCATGTAAATATTTCAAATAAAAAGGAAAGGATTGAATGAAAATAGAATGTATACATGAGAGGAAAAATCCTATGGTGGTTGAAATATCTTACTTTTGTGGGTTTTGATGAAAGTATTGAATTCGTGTATTTATGTATAGTATATTTATTTATTCCTAACTAAGTTGTGGTGGTTTAATCTAGGTAAAATAGTAAACCAATGATCACAAGTCAAGACAATGGCCGAATACACACGTGCTTGTTTTTTTTGTAAGCAACACATGGGTTAGGAACTAATTATCAAGTGTAATTTGTTTTCAAACTTACATGATTGTGAATTATGTTAGTGAATCATAACTATGTTATGGGCTTATTTATAGAGTTAATTACGTAAAAGGTCCATATGATTAGGTCTATTTTCACTTTTGGTCCCCAGGTTTGAAAAATTACAAGGTCGGTCCAAAGGTTTGTCAAAACGTAACACAAAAGGTCGTTGATGTGGATGGCTGTTAGCTTTTTCCGTTAAGGCCTAGTAAAATAACAAAATACCCCTAACCATTAAAAATAAATATTTAAAAAAGATAGGACCCACAACTTCATCTTCGACCTTTAAACTTTAACCACCATTATTCTACTAAACCACCACCACCACCACCACCATCCTACCCAACCACCACTGCTACCCCCTATTGCTGCCTACCATCGTAGCCCACCACCTCAGCCCAAATCTCTCTCTCCCTCACCATGACAGTGCCCTCCCCTCCCTTCATCTTCATCTTTAAACAGTCACTGCAGCCCACCACCATAACCCACCACCACCATTTCTTGATAGATCTATGGAAACAAAAGCATCACTCGTCACCACCATTATAGCCTAACCTTGATTGGATTCATGGTGGCGACTTTTGTTGTTGGAGATGTGGTTGCAATTCGATGGTGGTGGGGATGGTGGTGGAGTTTTGGTGGTGTTGGAGATGGTGGTTGCAAAGCTCTGGTGATGGGTATGGTGATGGTGTTCTGATGGTGTTGGGGATCGTTGTTGTAGAGTGGTGGTGGTGGGGATGGTGGTGGCATTTGGGTGGTGTTGGAGATGGTGATGGTAGACTGGTGGTGGTTAGAGTTTTAAGTTTTCACAAAGGATAGTTTAGTTATTTTTTAAAAATTAACAGAAAAAGATAACAGCCATCCACGTCAGGTACCTTTTGTGTTACGTTTTGACAATCCTTTAGACCATCCTTGTAATTTTTCAAGACTGGGGACCAAAAGTGAAAACAGGCGTAAGCACAAGGACCTTTCACATAATTAACTCTTATTTTTAATATAAATGATCATGCGTGTGACAAATTTTTTGAATTGGGTAAATTAATGAAGTTTGTGTCGGAATGTTCATATATAATTTTAAATAAATTTACTGACATGTTCATGTCCAGCTCAAACATGGTCATGTCTAGTTCAAGTCTAGTTCACACAAGAATTGAAGATGTACCAATTGTTAGGAATTACCCGGATGTGTTTCTGGATGAGCTTCTTGGACTCCCTCCCAAGCGTGAATTGGAGTTTCTAATTGAACTAATTCTTGGTGAGAAGCCTATTGCTTAAGAAACCTATCGATTGGCTCCCACTGAAATGCGAGTACTACTGACACAAATTCAAGAGCTACTCGATAAGGGCTTTATACGCCCTAGTGTATCACCCTAGGGAGCGCCAGTCTTGTTTGTTAAAAAGAATGATGGCTCGATGCGTATGTGCATTAATTATCGGGAATTGAATAAACTAACAGTGAAAAACCATTATCCTTTGTCTAGAATTAATGACCTCTTTGATCAATCACAAGAGGCTAACTGGTTCTTAAATATTCATTTGCATTCTCGATACCACCAATTGAAACTAAGGGAGGAGGATGTGACAACCGACAATTTCAGGTCAATACCCGGCCTTGACTTGGTCATAATTAAACTTATACTACTTGATTTTCAATTTAATTACAATTATTAAAGTCGTTTTATGCATTGCAAAATTTCACACAAAACATTTCACGCATTGGTAATTTGGCGTAATTACCATTTTTACACGCGATACAAGCACACACGAACGTTGGTGAAAATTAATATATGTATGTCAATAAATACTTTAAAGTGTTTCAAATTCTATTAAATTCCAAAATAAATACATTGGAAAAGCTTAAACTTATAAATAAACCTTAACGCGTAAATTGATATTTTACCCGGATAAAACGCGTATAACGCAACTACTAGATACACGAGTTATTATTTACATATCATCAATATTAAAATATGTGAACTTATATGATTTCTTATAATATTTTTATGTATTTTAAAAAGTAACAAGTAAAAATATAAAAATATATAAAAATTTCCAAAATGCAAGAAATACCACCCAAATACTCAATACTATAAAAAAAAATTTGAAAACCAAACCCCCCCCCCCCTCCATGGCCGTCCCCTTACCCCCCCCCTCCCACCTTTCTTTTCTTCTTCTTCTACCCTTGTCAAATCCTCACAAGACAAGTTGTCTTTTGTGAAGCTCAAGACTTGCCATTTTGATGTTAAGGAAAAGTTTATGAATAAAGTTACATTATTCCTTTCCATATGTGTGAGTTCCCTTCCCTATGGTTGACCAAGATCCAAAAGTTATGAGCTTGTAGAGATTACAAATACAAGCAACATTCACACACTTCATCCACACAAATCACCAAAATCACCAACACACTCTTCTCCCTCTTCCTTCTTCCAAATTTTCGGCCAAGCCTCACCACCCCCACTTCACCATCTTTCAAAACTCATCTTCTACAAATCTAAGTGTTTCAAGTGCTCTTGGGTGAAGATCAAGCAATTTTTGAAGCTTCCTCACATGCTACAACAACCTTTTCATCTTTCTTTGCTTGATCTTAGTAAGAACTATTTCTACTTGTTTATATATCTTTCATTTCACCATGTTTATTTATCTACTAATTCACATGTAACTATCTTTATCCATAAAAGATATTTTGGTTAAAAATCATGTTTTTACCAACAAGGAGTTTCAAGGATTTTACTTCATACAAAACATTTTAACATGAACTAAATAATGATTCTTGCTTTAAAAAGTAAATATTTATAGATCCATGTTTGACCAAGTTACTAGTTGGTGATTTTATATAAAGACATAAGGGTTTGTTGAAACCCAAGAAAAGTCACAAAAGGGTTACATTATGTTTATGAAATTTTAGATGTTTTTCAAGTATTATTATGAACACTTATATATATTCTACAAGTTATATTTAGTTAGTAAGTTGTAATATGAATGTTGGGTTATGACTAGATGATAATTTGACCAAGGTGACAAGAATGGTTAAATTTATTTATATACATGAGACTTAGGTGGAAAAATATAAACTTCATAATTAAATATTATGTTAGTCTAAATAGTATGTTAAAATAGTTAGTGGATGACTTCTAACAAATATGACACATTACCTTGTTGCTTTGACGTGAGACTTAGAATATAAAATTTATGGACTTTATAACGCTAGCTTCCAGTTTACTAAATATGGGTTTAAACAACTTGATAAATTGACTAAGGTATCTAGTTAATTCATTAAAGATATTCTACATTATGATATAATGTAATAAAAATTATAAATAATTTAAAGAAACCTCAATTTCATAAATGTAAGCTCATAAAAGTTAAATAAAATAAAATAATAAATCTACTAAGAAAATAATTAAATAATTAATTTATGAACAAATATATCTATATATTTATACATGGGTAGTAAAAATATGAAAGTTAGTAATTTTACTTAGATGTAAATATTTCGAAATTGCCCTCATTTAAAATAATACAAGTATTATTTTACCGAGAAAAGTAAGATTTCTTCGAAACCATGATTTCCATAAATTAAATATGAAAAATATATAAATAAGACACTCAAGTCACATCTCGGGTCGAGTCGAAATGATATTTAGTTACCCAAATAATATGTCAACTTTAAAAGACAAGGGTTTTCGAATAGTTTCAAGCAAAATATTATTTATTAATATTTTCTAAGTAATATATATTTCACAAATTAACATCCTATATCACTAACAGGTCGTCAAGCCAAACACTTTGTTACCAAGTTATGTGGATGATATGGTTACATGCTCACATTACATGTAGGAGCAATTACTTAGACATAAGTTGCCTTATTTATTCTAGGGCGAGCTTAGGTTGGTTTTCCCCGAGTACTTTGGATACTTTCAGATTTCATACCCGACTCACTTCACAGGTGAGTTTCACGGCCCCATTTTTACCTATTTTCATTTTGGGGGAGATTACATGCAAATTACTATTTTTATGGACACAATTACTTGTCAATGGTTTCACATGTTATATAAGTTGTTACTTACCGTATGAAGTCCCCTGTTATCAGACCGTTAGTTTATTTCCCAAAGCGAGGTAATCATAGATAGTACTATTGGGTTTGACTACCCCCACCCGGGTTAATTACCCTAACCTTGACTGGAGGTCTAAACGGGTGCATTATTAGCCTGTTCACCCCTGTGCTTATAGTAGGCATGGGTAGGGGCAATCTATTACAGTTACAGTCTAGCTTCGGTTGTGATGCTTATATAATGTTGTAGTATTGTATGATCGACAATCAAATCATGAAAAGACTTGTGGTCCATTACACTATTTACTATTACTTTAAAACCTATGAACTCACCAACTTTATGTTGACATATTTCATGCATGTTTTCTCAAGAAATTAAGGGTTGCATGATGCTAGGCTTGTTTGGAGTTTATCGCAATCTAGGATTCACGCATGCTTTTGGGACATTATTTTTTTAAATGGCCTTGTTTGAAAAACAATTTACATTTTGCTACTACTTCCGCTATGTAACTCTGAAAACAATTATGTATCTTTCAACGTGATTGCAACGTATGTTCTTATGTAGTGGTCTATCAATGACTATGGTTTCCATGATGATCACGCCCCGCGGGAAACCGCTGTGGTTGGGGTGTGACAGATTGGTATCAGAGCCATTGGTTATAGGGAATTAGGTTGCATTTAGTGGACCTAGACTATAACTGTAGTTCATTACATGTCTTTAACACTTTATACATTAACTTAACTTATATCAATTCTAATTGTGTGTTGCCTTGCCATAGAGATGTCGTCTGCATTGATGCCGATATACTTTTTTGACTCAGATGAGGAGTATGAGCCGACATCTCCGACCTCATCCACTGGATCTACATCAGTCATCCCGACCCCTTCGTCCGGTGCCGTGCTCCAGCCTACTGGCCCACTGAGGCCGATATCCCTGCACCTCCTCTTACTCTTATCCTCGCTCCTACTCCGAACCCCATTCCTGACACCACTAGGGTCTTAACCACAACCCGATATTCTGGGTTACCCCCTCCCCTTCCAGGCGCGTATTGGTGGGCGTCAACACCTGAGATTCATGCCGACCTCCTAGAGGAGCTCATCCCGGGAGTCGTGCGTATCATCGGCCCACAGCTGCCGATGGCCGTTCCACTGACTATGTCTCACATCTTCGATGAGCCATCCCTAGGGTCTGCCCTTGTGGCTACTGATCCTCGGCCAGTTGACCCCACTCTCGAGGCCACAGATTCCCCCCCTTAGCCTGCTGACACCGAGGTAGTTGACCTAGATTCGGAGTCTATTGACCCAGTTTATCAGACGGCCGATACTGACCCGGTCGATTCCGACCCGGAGCCCTCCGAGGCCACCCTCCAGTCCAGTGACCCCACCTCTCCCTCTGTTGATCCTGTTACTCAGCCCATTGACCCGATTCCTCATCCCTCTAACCCGACTCCGCTAGCAGACCCTGACCCCCTCCACCTTGCCCTCGAGCCTACTGACCCCACCCCTATAGCTGCTAGTCCCGAGCCGGTGGCTGTGGACACCCACCGTATCTTTGGTCCGGGTGTACCACCGCCTTCTTTCCGTCGCTATCGGGTTCGCTCCGGGAGTGTGCTTCTTGCACACACTCCTAGGAAGCGGGTTCATGTCCCGATTCGCCTCCCACACCCCCTCGAGACTGTACTGTTGAGCCCGATCCTGCGCCCAAAAGGCTTAGAATCGACATTCGTCGGTGGGAGTGGATGCCTAGCCGACTGGACGAGTGGAGAGACATCGAGGGTATTCCCTCTACATTTGAGGTGGGAGACTCATCACGTGCCCCAGGCTCGATACGACTCACTCGAGAGCCAGTGGAGCTCACTGTGCCTTTACTAGTGGCACGTTCTGCAAGGCACGATCAACAACTACATGAGATACGGGTTGAGCTTACAGGAGTTCAGGAGACCATCGATATGGTGGATGTGGAGTGCCGACTGTTAGCGATCTAGGAGAGCAGATACCTTGATGATCAGGCCCTGCACACGATGCATGACCGACTCACTAGCGTACAAGAGGACATGGCAGCTATGACGCAGTGAGTGGAGGCAGCGGAGTAGAGAGCTACTCAAGCAGAGCAGCGTGCGACAGTGGCTGAAGAAAGAGTGATGGTGATGGAAGAGCGCCTGGCATCCTCTACTGCATTGGCAGCCGTGTGTATGCTCATGGCCATGGAAGCTGTGCAGACAGGCGCATTCACTCATTTATTCCATTGATTGCCTATCGTGAGCGGGCTGTGCTCACGTAATATTGGATATTAACTTGTTGTAGGAGTGTGTACTCTTAAAATATTTTGTAATTTGTACAATTTATTATCAAGTTATGTTATATTCTATATATTGCGTGGTTGCTTGGTTGTTATGATTGTTTAATTTTGGTGCACATGTGTTTGACATTATTAAATATTATCTTATCTTGCTTATCATATGATTTGAAGAAACATGCCACCGCGAAGGAGAAACGTCAGAACCAATATGGGAAGCGGTACTCCCATGACAGCAGAGGCCATCGAACAGCTTGTGGCGCAATGAGTGGTGGATGCAATCTCACATCATGAGGCGAATCGCAGCGCAGGAGGATCTGAAGTAAATGGAGGCAATGCTAGTGGTGCAGGAGGTATTATAATGTCTGGTGTAACTAAAGACCTGAGATACAAAGGTCATTGTTAATGTTTAACTATTATTAATATGATTAAACCTACAACACGAGATTTGATGCTAACAACAAAAGTTGCTCCTACAAGACGTTCCTAAACTGTAAACCGTTTAACTTTCGCGGTAATGAAGGAGCTGTTGGTTTGGTTCGCTAGATAGAGAAGATGGAGTCAGTCCAGCGAATCAGTAACTGTGCTGAGGAGAATAAGATGAAATTCGCCACTTGTACCTTTGAAGGTCAAGCACTCACTTGGTGGAATGCTCATGCCCAGACTTTGGGCATTGACGCTGCCTATCAAATCACTTAGGATGAGTAGAAACAAATGCTGACTGATGAGTATTGCCCCCGAAATGAATTGCAAAACCTTGAGGTTGAATTCTGGAACCATACCATGAAGGGTGCAGAAGTTACAAGCTACACCACCCGATTTCATGACCTTGCTCGTCTATGCCCTCACATGGTTAACCCAGAGTTCAAGCATGTGGAAAGGTACGTTTGGGGCCTTGCACCCCAAATTCAGAGCATGGTGACCTCATCCAAGCCAGCCACCATCCAAGAGGCTGTCAGAATTGCTCATGACCCGACTGATCAAGTTGTACGTCATGGAGTATTTGTGAAGAAGACGTTAATGGAAAAGAACTATGACAATAAGAGGAAGTGGGACAACAATCATGGCCGAAATGTCCCGCATCAAAACCAAAACAAATAAGTGGTTGTTAGTGTTGGGTTTTTACAAGTTTTAACAAAGATGTTTAACCATTTAAACAACAAAACGCAGCGGATATAAGGGGTTTAAACTTGTGTTATATTCTGAAAATAAACATTTATATGTTCAAGAAAACAAACCCAAGAACAAGGATCATATATATGTGAAAAGAAGTGCTATCAAAACCAACCATAGGATGTACATGAATACTACCTTTCTTGAACAAGGAAGTTAGATACGGATGAGAGGAGGAAGATGATGTTTCTTGAATGTCTAGTCTTCAAAAGAGAAGACCTCAAGCTTGTATACCCACAAGCTCTTGCAAAGCACCAAACTTGTTAGGAAGTTGACACCAAAGATCCTTCTTACAAAACCTTCTAGATCCGAAAATAGGAGAAGAGAAATGGAGAAGAAGGAGCTTGCATGTGTGAGAGAGAAAGTGTGTTGAGTGTCTAGGTGAACAAGTAAATGTCTTGCATAAAAACAAGACAAAGGAATCCCAATGCCAACCACCAAGGGGCGGCCGAAAATTGGGTTCAAAATGGGTTCCCTCCCATTTTGAAAAACACCCTTTTAATTCATTGTTAATCACTCATTAAGTTATATAATTAAACTAATTTTAATCTTATAACTTAAACACTCTTATATTTGATGTTATTTAACTTATTTAAACAACATTACAAATGATATCTCATGAACAAACTATCCATATAATTTGTTCTATCTCAAATGCAATAATTCAGAAAACCTATTTTCTAAATTGGTGTCATAATTTATTTGCTTGATCATGATCAACAAATAAATGTTTATCGGTGTTTGCCTAGCTTGTTATTGGGTATGACCGACTTGGATCATAACGTACTAACCACATCAATCTTGTATGTGTCTTGGGCATATAAGATCCAACAATCTCCCACTTGCACAAGATTCATAGAAGATTGATGCAAGCAGTAAATACCGCCTAACAACGGTTTACTACCCTTAATACGTATGACTAAGTGCCATTCAATAACATCATCCCCTTCAAGTATCTTACTCGAAAATGTTTTAGGTGAATCAATCATCTATCCTTTTGTCACAGATGTCATGTTAAATCTTAGAGACACAGAATGATCATTCTCCATTGACTTAACTTTAGTAGGCCTTAGACATCTTACTCTCAACGAATAAGAGGAACAAATCCCATCTTGATTACATACGTCTCTCACAATCACCTCGTGCTATACCTGAATTTAGTCTTATGTACTGCCATGTTTCAGAACAGCGAAGAACTAAGTCAAAGTATAATACCCGGTGAATATCAAGACCCAATATGTATCTCAGGTCAGAGGATACCAAATGATATTCGCCTTTACTCAAATTTACTTATGATCAATCAAGAAGATTCCATGTAGTAATATTTAGATGCGGGTCAGTCCAATATTTATATCCCATAAATATCTATGAACTTTGGCAGCAACCCTTTGCTATATATTCATCCAAATGAATATCTACCAATCCAAGTTCATAATAGTCTTACCCTCATACTTGTTCCCACAGGTATGAACGACTACGGACGTTTAGAGTAAATGATTTACTCATGGATTAAACATGCAAAATTGGAACATTAGTTGAAACATTATAACCATATAATTCATTCAAGTAATAAAAGGTTCCAATATCCAAATACAAGATCACAAAATCAAATCCAGTCACTAGAATATCGAAGTCCCATGGCACAAGTATGACCCTCATGCTTTGCCTTTTCAAGAAGCTTCGTGAGTGGATCCGCAATGTTTTGATCCGTGTGAACTTTGCGAATACATATTTTTCCCTTTTCAACTTCATCCCTTATGTAGTTGAATCTCCGCTCAATGTGCCTAGTCTTTTGATGTGCACGGGGTTCCTTGATTTGAGCAATCGCACCCTCATTATCACAAAGAATTTCTAGGGGGTCCTGAATGGAAGGGACAACCCCTAGATCGGCAATGAATTTCTTCAACCATGCAGCTTCTTGAGCTGCTAATGAAGCGGCGATGTATTCTGACTCTGTAGTTGATAATGCCACCACATCTTGTTTAGAGCTCTTCCAAGAGACTGCTCCTCCATTTAGGATGAAAATGTATCCCGATTGTGATCGTGAGTCATCCCGATCAGTTTGGAAACTCGCATCCGTGTAACCTTTTACCACGAGTTCCTCCTCACCAGATCCATAGATTAGGAACATATCTTTAGTCCTCCTTAGGTACTTAAGTATGTTCTTAACAGCCATCCAATGACTATTTCCAGGATTTTGCTGGTATCGGCTTGTCATGCTCAAGGCGCATGACACGTCCGGCCTAGTGCATATCATTGCATACATGATGGATCCTATAGCAGACGCATACGGGATTCCCTTCATTTTATCTTGCTCATCCTTTGAGCTTGGACATTGAGTCGTACTCAATATCGTTCCTCTTTGAATAGGTACCGTACCTTTCTTAGAGTTCTCCATCTTGAACCTTTTCAAGATCTTGTCAATGTATGCACTTTGATTTAAACCTATCAACCGCCTTGATCTATCCCTATAGATCTTTATTCCCAAAATGTAGGCGGCTTCACCAAGATCCTTAATGGAAAAACAGCTTCCAAGCCAGGTTTTTATACCTTCCAAGGTTGGAATGTCATTTCTAAATAGTAGGATGTCATCGACATACAATACTAGGAAAGTGATGATGCTCCCACTAGCCTTTTTATACATACAAGCCTCATCAGCATTTTTGATGACCCAAATTTAATTACCTCTTCATCAAAATGGTGATTCCAACTTCTTGATGCTTGCTTCAATCCATAGATTGATTTCTTTAACTTGCATACTTTGTTAGGATGTTTTGGGTCGACAAAACCTTCAGGCTGAACCATATAGACATCTTCCTCAAGATATCCATTTAGAAAAGCGGTTTTGACATCCATTTGCCAAATCTCATAATCATAATGAGCAGCTATGGCAAATAATATCCTAATAGACTTTAGCATTGCAACAGGCGAAAAAGTCTCATCATAATCAACCCCTTGAGTTTGAGTGAAACCTTTTGCTACAAGTCTAGCTTTATAAGTATCCAAGTTTCCATGCATATCGGTTTTCTTCTTGAAAACCCACTTACTTCCAACTACCTTGGAGTTAAGAGGTGGTACAACCAAGTCCCACACTTGGTTGTCATACATGGATTGCATCTCAACATTCATGGCTTCAAGCCATTTGTCACAATCCAAATTGGACACTGCATCATGGTATGTGATTGGTTCATCGGAATCAACCACATAGCACCCATCCATGAAAAATCCATATCTTTCAGGTGGATTACTAGTTCTACCAGATTTGCGAACGTTTTGTGTGTATTGATCAACCATTTGATCATTCTCAACATCCTCATGTTGAGTGCTAGTGTCAACCAAACGTGTATCGGGTTGTGGTTCTTGATCCTCCTCAAGATCCACTGTTCTACTGCTAGCTCCTTCCATAAGGAACTTGGCTTCCAAGAACTCACCCTTCTTGGCAACAAACTCCTTTTGTTCCAATGGATCATAGAAATAATATCCCATAGAATCTCTAGGATATCCAATAAAAATACACTTAGTGGAACGTCTTTCTAACTTGTTTGAGGTGGGAGTCTTTACATAAGCCTCACATCCCCACACCTTTAAATATGATAGAGATGGAACCCTTCCATGCCATATTTCAAAAGGTGTCCTTTCCACTTTCTTGGTTGGGGCCATATTCAAAATACGGGCCGCAGAGAGCAAAGCAAAGCCCCAAAATGATAGAGGCAATGAGCTTCCAGCCATCATAGATCGAACCATATCTAATAGAGTTCGATTTCTCCTTTCGGACACACCATTGTGTTGTGGTGTTCCAGGTGGAGATAGTTGTGAGATAATCCCACAACTTCTAAGATGATCTCTAAAAGCATCACTCAGGTATTCACCTCCTCTATCGGTGCGGAGAATTTTTATTGATTTGTTGAGTTGATTTTCTACTTCATTTTGGAAGGTTTTGAACATTTCAAAAGCTTCATCTTTGTGTCTTAACAAGTACACATACCCATACCTACTATAGTCGTCGGTGAAGGTAATGAAGTATCTTTCATTATACCTAGTCATTGGCTTAAAAGGACCACATACATCCGAATGTATGATACCTAATAAATCTTTTGCCCTTTCGGTTTTGCCACTAAAAGGCGCCTTAGTCATTTTGCCTTGTAAACAAGATTCACATACATCAAATGAATCATATTCACTTGCTTTTAAAAGACCATTCTTTTGAAGAGTTTGTATGCGCTTCTTGTTTATATGACCAAGACGGCAATGCCAAAGATAGGTGTCACTCAAATCTAATTTGAGCTTCTTGGTGGTGGTTTGGTACAACGAGCTATCATATAATGTGTTTTCACGAACCAATTCATAAATACCATTAATAGGAGTAGCTTTAAAATAAAAGATGTTATTTAAAGAAACATGAATTTCATTTTCAATAAACATCAAAACATAACCATATTGTCTTAATTGTGCAACTGAAATAATGTTCCTAGTCAAACTAGGAGCATACAAAACATTGTTCAAAATTGCTTCCAAACCATTTGGAAGCTTCAGGATGTAGTCCCCTCGGGCTTCAACTTGAACTTTTGCCCCATTCCCCATGTAGAGGCTAACATCCCCTTTCTTGAAGTTTTTACTTCTTTTGAACCCCTGCAACAAATTGCAAATGTGAGTCCCACATCCGGTATCCAATACCCATGTGTTAGAGGATATTATATTTAGATCAATATGAATCATGAAAATTGTACCTGAGGTCTGCCCGGCATCCCTCTTTGCTTTCAACTCTTTGAGATGGACAGGACAATTTCTTGCCCAATGTCCTATCTCCCCACACTTAAAGCATGGGTCATCCGAAGCAACCTTTTGCTTCTTCTCCGCTGGTTTTGGTGGTGGCACTTTTACCACTCCCTTTCCCTTTCTCCCAACGTACCCTTTACCTTTGGCAACACTTGCCTTGGATGCGGGGTGAGGCCTCTTCTTGTTCCCACCTTCATTGATGGTGAGAACGGGTAAACTCCTTTTACCCATGGCCGCCTCGGCTGTCTTGAGCATAGAGTGAAGCTCAGTTATGTTCTTGTCCCAACCGTTCATGTTATAATTCATAACAAAATTGTCAAACCTTTTTGACAAAGAGTTGAGGATCAAATCCGTAGCCAACTCTTTCGAGACGGGACAATTCAGCCTTTCGAGGCGGTCTATGTGGCTCTTCATCTTAAGTACATAAGACGAGACCGATTGGGTATCATCCATACGACATGCATGGAGTGCTCGAACCGTTTCGAAGCGCTCTACCCTTGCTTGTTGTTGGAACGTTTCCTTCAACTGGGTTATCATGTCGTATGCTCCGTGATGTTCGTACTCCTTTTGGAGATCCGGAGTCATACTTGCCAACATGAGGCAAGACACTTGGACCGAGTCCTCAGTGTATTTCACCCAATTCATGTAGGCCTCTTCATCTTCCTCATTGGGTTCATCGGGAATCGGATCGTCTAAGATATATGACCGTTTCTCTTGCTTGAGAACAATTCTCAAGTTTCGAAACCAATCAATGAAATTGTTATGGTTTAGACGCTCCTTTTGGAGAATGGTTCTTAGTGATAGGGTATGAGCGGATGGAATATCATTATTTTCATTGTTGTTGGTGGCCATCTACAAAATTTAACAAGGTTCAATTTTAGTATTTACGATATTATCATATTTAATTATAAATTTCTTTTATGTGTCATACACAAAATAAAATTCTAGAATCCAACGTCACATTTAAATAGTGGTTAGGTGATCTTTATCCCATTATTTAAATTAACAAGGTAGTCAACGTTTGACAATTGCAACCCTTTGCAACTTCTAGAGGTATGGGATCGACTTAAACATCATATGTATAGTCGGCATGTTAATCCCATCAACACCTTTTGTAAACCACATTGTAGGTGATCCATTTAACATGGTTTGCAAATCAAGTTACCCTACTTACACACACATGTGAGTTTACCAATATAAGTGGTTAGGTGATCTTTATCCCACAAATATGGCATTCCCACCTCAAATCACAAGTTCCCTCAAAATGGTTAGGTGACCTTTATCCCATTAAGAGTTTTCAAGTGACTTAAGTGTTGTGTAAAAGGATGGTGATAAACTTGTTTTCAAAAGACATTTTAAGTTTTCATAATTCTAGTTTAGAAAACTCTATGTACCTTGCATTTGCATGCTTTCAAATACATGGTACCCTATGGTTCTTTTAATAAAACCCCTTTTATTTAAAATCATTAATCCTTTTAATAACCTTTTATTAACCACTTAATGATTAAGAACCATTTATTTTCAGCTTGTTATGTTTATAAATTTGTTAGTTATGCATATCCATATATCAAACATCCAACATAAAACAAAACAACCAAACAAGCACAACCATTCAATCATAAGTGCATAACCATAGCCACTAAGGTGACCACACTTGTTTGCCATCACAAGTGTTGTCATTAGGTCTTTCCTAAGGGTTAATAATGACACATTAAAATGTGTCCAAGAACTCCCACTCGAATCCGCATCCAAATGCTTCAAGTGTCCATGTCTTTTGAGTTCTTCCTTTGTATCTTCCCTTGAGTCTCCAACTTGTGCATCTTCTTTTACAAAAATCATATCCTAATACAATTTTTCTAATAAAAGAAATGCACCTAATCTATTTATTACATAACCAATGAATAAATAAATTACAACCCAAAAGATACAAACACCAAAATTATTATTACAACCCTTTAATGAATAAAACTAAACATGACAATCACATTCATCCAAATCCAAAACACATTAGGTCAAGGCTATGTTATGCACCAAAATATGTATCAAATACAACATCCAAGAACAACCATGAACTCCCTTTTTAACCCTTAAAGTTTCGGCCAACATAAACCCAAACTTTAGGGTTTAGTCCAAACAAAACAATCAACCACTTGATGTTAATCTTTCAAGGTTTATTCTAAAGCATGTAAGATAAAACTTTGAAAGATAAGGGATTCATTTATCCATAACAAAACAGCCCCTAATGGGTTGAAAAAGTCCAACAAAACTAACTTTTCTTGGACTTTTGAAGCAAGTTTTCCACATAACCGGCTCTAGATGCCATTGTTGGGTTTTTACAAGTTTTAACAAAGATGTTTAACCATTTAAACAACAAAACGCAGCGGATATAAGGGGTTTAAAACTTGTGTTATATTCTGAAAATAAACATTTATATGTTCAAGAAAACAAACCCAAGAACAAGGATCATATATATGTGAAAAGAAGTGCTATCAAAACCAACCATAGGATGTACATGAATACTACCTTTCTTGAACAAGGAAGTTAGATACGGATGAGAGGAGGAAGATGATGTTTCTTGAATGTCTAGTCTTCAAAAGAGAAGACCTCAAGCTTGTATACCCACAAGCTCTTGCAAAGCACCAAACTTGTTAGGAAGTTGACACCAAAGATCCTTCTTACAAAACCTTCTAGATTCGAAAATGGGAGAAGAGAAATGGAGAAGAAGGAGCTTGCATGTGTGAGAGAGAAAGTGTGTTGAGTGTCTAGGTGAACAAGTAAATGTCTTGCATAAAAACAAGACAAAGGAATCCCAATGCCAACCACCAAGGGGCGGCCGAAAATTGGGTTCAAAATGGGTTCCCTCCCATTTTGAAAAACACCCTTTTAATTCATTGTTAATCACTCATTAAGTTATATAATTAAACTAATTTTAATCTTATAACTTAAACACTCTTATATTTGATGTTATTTAACTTATTTAAACAACATTACAAATGATATCTCATGAATAAAATATCCATATAATTTGTTCTATCTCAAATGCAATAATTCAGAAAACCCATTTTCTAAATTGGTGTCATAATTTATTTACTTGATCATGATCAACAAATAAATGTTTATCGGTGTTTGCCTAGCTTGTTATTGGGTATGACCCGACTTGGATCATAACGTACTAACCACATCAATCTTGTATGTGTCTTGGGCATATAAGATCCAACAGTTAGGGCTTTCACTGCTGGCCCATCTGAGAAGAAGACAAAAGGTGGGTATGCTGGAAACCTGCCTAAGTGCAACAACTGTAACTTTCATCACCTAGGTGCATGTGGAGATTCCATGTGCCAAAAGTGCAAACATTTTGGCCATGCGACTAAGGACTGCCGAAAACCCAACCCTGCTCCTAAAACAGGAAACAATCGTGCGTGTTTCGAATGTGGTGTTACCGGGCACTTTCGCAAGGATTGTCCAAACTCGAAGCAAATTGGTGGAAACAACGCATGTGGACGAGCTTTTGTAATTGGAGCTGGAGAAGCTCGACAAGACCCGAACATTATTACTGGTACGTTTCTTGTAAATAATATCTATGCATCTATCCTATTCGATACGGGTGCCAACAGGAGTTTCGTGTCTAGCGAATTTAGTCCATTGCTTGAAATAACTCCTATCTGTTTGACTTCCAAGTATACAATAGAGTTAGCCGATGGTAAGTTGATTGAAACTGACAAATCATACAAGGATGCACTCTTAGCTTGGCGGATCACACGTTCGATACAGATTTGCTACCTGTAACCCTAGGGAGTTTCGGCATTGTTATTGGCATGGATTGGTTGTCGGAAAACCGAGCGGAAATCGTTTGTCATGAGAAGATTGTTCTCATTCCACATTCGAGCGGAGAGACCATATCGATTCAAGGAGAAAAGCATGGTACGATGTTAAGGATCATTTCATGTATGAAGGCCCGGAAGTACTTACGAAAAGGCTATCATGCAATCTTGGCGCACGAAGTGGAGAAGCAAACCGAGGAGAAAAGAATCGAGAACATACCCATCGTGCGAGACTACCCAGAAGTCTTTCTCGAGGACTTGCCCGGGCTTCCACCTCAAAGGCAAGTCGAATTTTGAATTGACTTGGTACCTGGAGCTGCTCTAGTAGCACGATCCCCATACAAGCTAGCACCATCAGAGATGCAAGTGTTGTCTAATCAATTACAAGAATTATTAGATAAAGGATTCATAAGACCAAGTTTCTCACCCTGGGGAGCCCCGGTCTTGTTTGTCAAGAAGAAGAATGGATCTTTTCGAATGTGCATCGACTACTGAGAGTTAAACAAACTCACCATTAAGAACCGGTATCCTCTCCCTTGAATCGACGACTTATTCGACCAACGTCAGGGATCTAGTTACTACTCGAAGATTGACTTACGTTCAGGATATCACCAATTACGAATCCAGGAGGAAGATATCCCCAAGACCACATTTCGAACACATTATGGTCACTATGAGTTCATGGTCATGCTATTTGGGTTAACCAATGCACCAGCTGTATTCATGGACCTCATGAATAGAGTGTGCAAACCTTACTTGGATAAATTCGTGATCGTCTTCATCGATGATATCTTAATATACACGCGAACCAAGGATGAGCACGAGCAACATCTAAGGTTAATCTTACAACTACTCAAAAACGAGAAGTTGTACGCCAAAATTTCAAAATGCGACTTCTGGATTCGAGAAGTGCAATTTCTCGGTCATATAGTCAATGAGAAAGGCATACATGTTGACTCATCCAAGATAGAGGCCATTAAGAACTGGGAAGCACCTAAGACCCCGACTGAGGTGCGACAATTCCTGGGATTGGCAGGTTATTACCGACGCTTTATCAAAAATTTATCCAAAATAGCCCAACCGTTGACAACCCTGACTCAGAAAGACAAAAAAGTTCGATTGGGGTGATAAACAAGAAGCAACGTTTCAATTGTTAAAGCAGAAACTGTGTTGCACGCCAATTCTATCCCTACCGGAGGGAACTGATGATTTTGTGGTGTACTGCGACGCATCACGACAAGGACTTGGCTATGTCCTGATGCAACACAACAAGGTTATTACTTACGCTTCTCGACAATTGAAAGTGCATGAGAAAAATTACACCACTCACGACCTCGAATTGGGAGCTGTTGTTTTCGCACTAAAGATTTGGCGACACTACTTATATGGTACCAAGTGTACTATATTCACTGATCACAAAAGCCTGCAACAAATCTTCGATCAAAAGGAATTAAACATGAGACAACGCAGGTGGGTCGAGTTACTAAACGATTATGACTGTGAGATTCGTTATCATCCTGGAAATGCGAATGTTGTAGCAGACGCTCTGAGTAGGAAAGAACGAACCAAAACTTTATGGGTGCGAGCGTTGGGAATGACGATCCATACAAGTTTAACTACTCAATTTCTAGATGCTCAGTACGAAGCACTGAAGGAACAAAATTTGAAAAATGAATCACTTCGCGGCATGGATAAGCAATTTGAGATCAAGTCCGATGGAGCTCGATACTTTATGAACCGAATTTGGGTGCCAAATTGTGGAAACTTAAGGGAACTTATGATGAACGAGGCATACAAATCAAGATACTCCATCCACCCGGGCTCTGATAAGACGTATCAGGACCTGAAGGAGTTATACTGGTGGCCTAACATGAAAGCTGACATAGCCACCTATGTTAGCAAGTGCTTCACATGTTCAAAGGTTAAGGCAGAATATCAGAAACCATCTAGATTACTGCACCAACTGGAGATTCCTCAATGGAAATGGGAGCAAATTTCAATGGACTTCATCACAAAACTACCCAAGACATCCACCGGTTGTGATACGATTTGGGTAATTGTGGATCGACTGATAAAGTCTGCTCACTCCCTACCAATTAAGGAAACTGATAAAATGGAAAAGTTGATGAGGGTTTATCTCAAGGAGGTTGTTTCGAGACATGGAGTACCGATCTCCATTATCTCCGATCGAGCAGTCGATTTACATCGAGATTTTGGCAATCATTACAAAAGGCCTTTGGTACACGGTTGGATATGAGTATCGCATATCACCCTCAAATGGATGGTCAGAGCGAACGGACCATTCCGACATTGGAAGACATGCTTAGAGCTTGTGTGATAGACTTTGGAAACCATTGGGATACTCATCTACCCTTAGCTGAGTTTTCTTACAATAACAGTTATCACACCAGTATCAAAGCTGCACCATTTGAAGCACTATACGAAAGGAAGTGTCGATCACCACTGTGTTGGACAGAGGTTGGCGATAGTCAACTCACTGGTCCTGAGATCATACACTAGACCACGGAAAAGATCGCTCAGATTCAGAACCGACTCAAAGCCACGCGTGACCGTCAGAAAAGCTACGCTGACGTGAGACGTAAACCATTGGAATTCCAAGTGGGAGATAAAGTCCTACTTAAAGTCTCACCTTGGAAGGGAGTTATTCATTTTGGTAAACGTGATAAGCTAAACCCCAGATACATTGGACCATTTGAAATCCTAGCAAGGATTGGTCCCGTAGCTTACAAACTCAAACTAACTCAAGAACTTAGTAGTGTTCATGACACTTTCCACGTATCAAATCTGAAGAAGTGCCTGTCAGATGAAACTCTAGTTATACCACTCGATGAGGTTCAGATTGATGAACAACTTTATTTTATTGAGAAACCTGTGGAGATCCTAGATCGAGAGGTAAAGAAGATGAAACAAAGCCGCATTCCCATAGTGAAGGTCCGATGGAATTCCAGGCGAGGACACGAATTTACTTGGGAACGCGAAGACCAAATGAAGCTCAACTACCCTTACTTGTTTGAAACCCTGGCATCTGCAGACAACCCTAACTGAATTTCGGGACAAAATTCTTTCTAACATGGGAAGTGTGTGACAACCGACAATTTCAGGTCAATACCCGGCCTTGACTTGGTCATAATTAAACTTATACTACTTGATTTTCAATTTAATTACAATTATTAAAGTCGTTTTATGCATTGCAAAATTTCACGCATAACATTTCATGCATTGGTAATTTGGCGTAATTACCATTTTTACACGCGATACAAGCACACACGAACGTTGGTGAAAATTAATATATGTATGTCAATAAATACTTTAAAGTGTTTCAAAGTATTTTAAATTCCAAAATAAATACATTGGAAAAGCTTAAACTTATAAATAAACCTTAACGCGTAAATTGATATTTTACCCGGATAAAACGCGTATAACGCAACTACTAGATACACGAGTTATTATTCACATATCATCAATATTAAAATATGTGAACTTATATGATTTCTTATAATATTTTTATGTATTTTAAAAATTAACAAGTAAAAATATAAAAATATATAAAAATTTCCAAAATGTAAGAAATACCACCCAAATACTCAATACTATAAAAATAAAATTTGAAAACCAAACCCCCCCCCCCCCCCCCTCCATGGCCGTCCCCTTACACCCCCCCCCCCCCACCTTTCTTTTCTTCTTCTTCTTCCCTTGTCAAATCCTCACAAGACAAGTTGTCTTTTGTGAAGCTCAAGACTTGCCATTTTGATGTTAAGAAAAAGTTTATGAACAAAGTTACATTATTCCTTTCCATATGTGTGAGTTCCCTTCCCTATGGTTGACCAAGATCCAAAAGTTATGAGCTTGTAGAGATTACAAATACAAGCAACATTCACACACTTCATCCACACAAATCACCAAAATCACCAACACACTCTTCTCCCTCTTCCTTCCTTCAAATTTTCGGCCAAGCCTCACCACCCCCACTTCACCATCTTTCAAAACTCATCTTCTACAAATCTAAGTGTTTCAAGTGCTCTTGGGTGAAGATCAAGCAATATTTGAAGCTTCCTAACATCCTACAACAACCTTTTCATCTTTCTTTGCTTGATCTTAGTAAGAACTATTTCTACTTGTTTATATATATTTCATTTCACCATGTTTATTTATCTACTAATTTACATGTAACTATCTTCATCCATAAAAGATATTTTGGTTAAAAATCATGTTTTTACCAACAAGGAGTTTTAAGGATTTTACTTCATACAAAACATTTTAACATGAACTAAATAATGATTCTTGCTTTAAAAAGTAAATATTTTTAGATCCATGTTTGACCAAGTTACTAGTTGGTGATTTTATATAAAGACATAAGGGTTTGTTGAAACCCAAGAAAAGTCACAAAAGGGTTACATTATGTTTATGGAATTTTAGATGTTTTACAAGTATTATTATGAACACTTATATATATTCTACAAGTTATATTTAGTTAGTAAGTTGTAATATGAAGGTTGGGTTATGACTAGATGATAATTTGACCAAGGTGACAAGAATGGTTAAATTTATTTATATACATGAGACTTAGGTGGAAAAATATAAACTTCATAATTAAATATTATGTTATTCTAAATAGTATGTTAAAATAGTTAGTGGATGACTTCTAACAAATATGACACATTACCTTGTTGCTTTGACGTGGGACTTAGAATATAAAATTTATGGACTTTATAACGCTAGCTTCCAGTTTACTAAATATGGGTTTAAACAACTTGGTAAATTGACTAAGGTATCTAGTTAATTCATTAAAGATATTCTACATTATGATATAATGTAATAAAAATTATAAATAATTTAAAGAAACCTCAATTTCATAAATGTAAGCTCATAAAAGTTAAATAAAATAAAATAATAAATCTACTAAGAAAATAATTAAATAATTAATTTATGAACAAATATATCTATATATTTATACATGGGTAGTAAAAATATGAAAGTTAGTAATTTTACTTAGATGTAAATATTTCGAAATTGCCTTCATTTAAAATAATACAAGTATTATTTTACCGAGAAAAGTAAGATTTCTTCGAAACCATGATTTCCATAAATTAAATATGAAAAATATATAAATAAGACACTCAAGTCACATCTCGGGGTCGAGTCGAAATGATATTTAGTTACCCAAATAATATGTCAACTTTAAAAGACAAGGGTTTTCGAATAGTTTCAAGCAAAATATTATTTATTAATATTTTCTAAGTAATATATATTTCACAAATTAACATCCTATATCACTAACAGGTCGTCAAGCCAAACACTTTGTTACCAAGTTATGTGGATGATATGGTTACATGCTCACATTACATGTAGGAGCAATTACTTAGACATAAGTTGTCTTATTTATTCTAGGGCGAGCTTAGGTTGGTTTTCCCCGAGTACTTTGGATACTTTCAGATTTCATACCCGACTCACTTCACAGGTGAGTTTCACGGCCCCATTTTTACCTATTTTCATTTTGGGGGAGATTACATGCAAATTACTATTTTTATAGACACAATTACTTGTCAATGGTTTCACATGTTATATAAGTTGTTACTTACCGTATGAAGTCCCCTGTTATCAGACCGTTAGTTTATTTCCCAAAGCGAGGTAATCATGGATAGTACTATTGGGTTTGACTACCCCCACCCGGGTTAATTACCCTAACCTTGACTGGAGGTCTAAACGGGTGCATTATTAGCCTGTTCAACCCTGTGCTTACGGTAGGCATGGGTAGGGGCAATCTATTACAGTTACAGTCTATCTTCGGTTGCGATGCTTATATAATGTTGTAGTATTGTATGATCGACAATCAAATCATGGAAAGACTTGTGGTCCATTACACTGTTTACTATTACTTTAAAACCTGTGAACTCACCAACTTTATGTTGACATATTTCATGCATGTTTTCTCAGGAAATTAAGGGTTGCACGATGCTAGGCTTGTTTGGAGTTTATCACATTCTAGGATTCACGCATGCTTTTGGAACATTATTTTTTTAAATGGCCTTGTTTGAAAAACAATTTACATTTTGCTACTACTTCCGCTATGTAACTCTGAAAACAATTATGTATCTTTCAACGTGATGGCAACCTATGTTTTTATCGAATCATGTAGTGGTCGATCAATGACTATGGTTTCTATGATGATCACGCCCTGCGGGAAACCGCTGTGGTTGGGGTGTGACAGAGGACGTAGCCAAAACTACTTTTAGAACGCACTGTGGGTATTATGAATTTCTAGTAACGTCTTTTGGGTTAACTAATGCCCCAGCCACATTCATGGACTTAATGAATCAGGTATGCCGAACCATGTTGGTCTGGTTTGTAATCGTGTTTATCGATGACATTCTCGTGTATTGCAAATGTGAGCATGAACATGCTCGACATTTGCACGAAGTTCTTGAAACCCTCCGTAAGGAAAAACTTTATGCAAAGTACTCCAATTGTGCCTTTTGGCTTAGGGAGGTGTAGTTTTTGGGTCATGTAACTAATACAGATGGCATTTTAGTAGACCCTTCCAAGGTAAAGGCTGTGATGAAATGGGTTCCTCCAATAAACCCAAGTGAAGTTCAAAGTTTTCTAGACCTAGCCGGCTATTACCGGAGATTCATACAAAATTTTTCTTGCATAACCTTGCCACTAACCAAATTGACAAGGAAAGAGGAGAAGTTCATTTGGGGGAAGATCAAAAAGAAGCTTTTCAAACATCGAAAGAAAAATTAACTAGTGCTATCATCTATCATTACCGGATGGAATGAATGAGTTTGTGGTTTACACGGATGCTTTACGTCAGGGCTTAGGGTGTGTCTTAATGCAACAAGGTAAAATTATCACTTATGCCTCAAGACAACTTAAAAACCATGAAAGAAATTACCTGCCGCATGATTTAATGTTAGTTGCAGTTGTGTATGCACTAAAAATACAGAGGCATTATCTGTATGGAATGAAATGTACCATATACTTGGACCGTAAAAGCCTCATATACTTCTTTGAGCACAAACAGCTTAATATGTGATTGCGAAGGTGGTTAGAGTTGATCAAAGATTACGATTGTGATACTCAGACCATAAAAGCCTCAAATATTTCTTTTTGATTGTGATATTCTTTACATGATTATGAGTCATGTTAGTAAATCATAACTATATTTTGGTCTTATTTTTAAAGTAAATGATCATGCGTGTGACAAAATTTTTAAATTGGATACTTTAATAAAGTTTGTATGGGAATGTTCATATAAATTTTTTAATAAATTTACTAACATGGTCATGTCTAGCTCAGACATGGTCATGTCTAGTTCAGGTCTATTTCACACATAAGTTTACTGACATTATGTCCAGCTCAGACATGATTATGTCTAGTCAAGATTCGATCCTTATAGATGGCTTCGATAGGTATGATGGTGTGATGGTGATGGGTGTGGAGGTTGATGGAAGAAGTGGCGATGGTATGACGGTGCGCGAAAGAAGTGGCAGTGGTACAGGGGAGGCTAGAAGAAGTGGTGGTGGTAATTAGCCTTATATTAATTTGAGTCATGACAAAATTAGCTTTTACATGTAAAAAGACCTATCCACCTTTACTTTTAACAAAATTACTTAACAGTGTTACAAGACTGGAGTTAATTAAGATGGTTTACAAACAATAAGGAGTAGAATCATGATTTTAAAATCTTCGGAGACAAAACCGTTATTTAGACCAAACCACAAGGAGCAAACACAAAATTTATTCTATAATATTTAAACATTAGTGTACGAAATGAAAATGTTGTGTCCCTTAATCGCTTTCTTACTTAACTTTTAGTATTAGTATTCTTCTAGTTTTCATTACTTGGGTAGTTTTTAATGAAATAACTAAAATCAATCTACTGAATCAGCTAGAAATTGATAGACAATTTAGCATTGAGATCTGCATTAGTTTGGACTCACATTTGTTATACTATATATGTTATGGTCATTTGCCTGTAGTGTGTGATTGAATTAAGATTCCTTAATACTAGATTGTGTTAAATATCTCTAATATATGTATATATATATATGTATATGTATATATGTATATATATATATATATGTATATATATATATATATATATATGTATATATATATGTATATATATATATATGTATATATATATGTATATAGGGCAAGGTTTCATTGTTAACCCTCTTTAAATGACAACCCATTAACCTCATCCTATTACTTTAGGGCCCACATGAAACCATAATCTAATGGTGTAGGTTTTTTTGATATTTTTATTCACATTATTTGTTTGGATATCTAGAAAAAGGGTATAAGAGTACTTTTGTATCCTTATTTACTTTTACCCACCTATCATGCTGTTGATGTCACATCAATGTTTTAGAATCAAAAATTGTTTTTTGTTGACTTTATGTCTTATCTAGATCTAATATTTATTTTAGTGAATTATTATAAATTATCTGCTTCTTTATTTATAAAATAAATTATACTTAATGATGTAACTTTTATTAAAATTACATAATATTACACTGGTGTTAATATACACCCCTATAAAAAAATGATAGTTATGTAAATATAATAATATTTACATTGATGTAGGAGGTATTACATTTGTTGGAACTTGGAAGTGTTATAATTTTGAAAAACATATTAAATACATGGTGTAAGTGATATTTACATTAGCGTATTAGATTTATATTGGTGTAAGTTACTAACATTATATAAGTATACTCATTGGTTACATTGATGTAAGTAATGTTTACAGTGACGTAAGTAATATTACACTAGTGTAAGAACTGCAACTTTTTTTAAACTATTATCTACACTAGTGTACTCTCTGCTGACACTACTCTTACTATTAAGGTTATACTAATCGACATGGTTTAATAAATGACATCTCCCCCTATTTTAATCAACACGAATGCGTTTGCTTTTTTCTCTACATTAACTTTGACCGCGTGCACTAAATAATTGTTGATCATTTTGTCAATTTGGACTTTTCATATGAACCACATTGAAATAATCATAATTCTTTGAATTGTTTTGATCCTGCAAGTTTGCATCAAAAACCAAATAATAAAGAAAAAAAGAAAAACGACATATAGTAAAAACCAAAAAAAACACCATCATAACTTATCACACGATTCACCCAACATATATAAAGAAACTAATTCAAATCATACATGACACCTACCCCAAAATCATACGAGATTCACCCAAACATATGAATAAAGAAACTAATTCAATTAATCATACATGACACCTACCCCAAAATCATACGAGAAACACAAAAAAATATTTAAAATCATACATGTCGTACCCTTCACCGTCAAAGTACTAGCCCTTATGTGATTCTCAGTGAGCTACGCAGTGATGTTTATTGCTTCCTCCAAGGTTGTGGGCCTACTTCCCACAACAGCATCTTGAATTTGCGGTGGTACCCCTTTGATGAACTTCTCAATGTTGCGGGGTACAGTATCCACCATATGTGGTAAGAGCATACTCAATTCGTGATGCCGAGTGGAGTAAGCCAAGTGGTTGCCACTATCTTGCGTGAGGTTCCAAAATTCTTCCGCCAGCTTTTGCAGTTCACTCCTTGGGCAAAAATTTTGGATCATGACATTTTTTAATTCTTCCCAGGTGAGTGCCAAGGCCAGTTCTGCCCCTCGGTTTCTCTTCTCACTATTCCACCAAGTAAGTGCCCGTTGTTGAAGGACACTCGCAGCATAGCGGACCTTGAGCTCTTCGGGACACTCACTATTAATGAAAGTGTTCTCCATGCTTTCGAACCACTCGAGAAGTCCAGTGGCTCCCTCCTTCCCACTAAAACTAGTGGGTTTGCAAGAATTAAAGTGCTTGAAAGTACAGGTTCGGTGATTCCCTCCTTGGTTATTACTGTTTTCACCTTAGCCATTGTTATCACCCCCACCATTATTCCCCGTTCACGTTGTTGCTATTGTTAGCCAGCAAGGTGCTACTTAGTTCGGCGACCATGGTTGGGAGAACAGCAGCCATTTGCCGGGAAATCATAGTGGCGAGTTTTCGGTCGGAGCTAGCACGTTTTCCATGATGGCGAGACATTCTATAAAATATAAATAGAGAAGATATTAGAATTTCGGTGATAAACCAGTTCAAATAATCATGACTCTCAAAATTTATAAATGTAAACAGGATGGTTCCATTTGGTACCACATAGCCAATATGAACAATGACACGTCGAGGTAACTTAATTCCAATTACCTTGGGGAAAATGTGTATGTTGACCATAATTTATCACTCATCCTGGAAATCCCTAGGTAAGCATAACAGGTCCCGTAGTGGGATTTATACGAAATGCTTGCCTTAGCCCGAGGGCTTTTTGCCAGGAAATCCAGAATACAGGTGTTTATGTGTTACACACTTCCCTATAGGTTATTAGGATTAAAACCTCGATGAGATTTTCAAGATTTAGACATAGTGTCTAGAGAATTTTTATCCACTCGATGTGAAGCGTAAGATTCCACACGTAGTCGAGAATGAGTTCTAGAAGGGATTGGACGTGGTAGAACTAAGGGCAGATAAAGAGGATTAGAAAGTTCGGGTATATAAGATTTAAGTTACACACCTAAAACACCATTTTCTAAGTAAAGTCAAATAGCACATAAGGGATTCATCATGCAACATGTAACATCATGTGATAGGCATATAAGCAAATTTACAAGATCATAACGAATATTCATGAAAAGGGTCCCTACATTAACCATAGTCTAGGCCACCATTTCTAATAACCTAAGTCCCTATACTTATGGGCTCTGATACCAATCTGTCACACCCCAACCTTAACGCCGGAAACATTGAGATGTGAGGGTTAAGATTGTTCATACCACACAACACTATTTCAAGGTGTAAATATTATTAAATAACCATTTCATGTCAATATTGACATAACATAAGTCTCAAATTAAACAAACATAACATAAATAAAAATTCAACATCAAGTTCTCATAGCATGATCTTTATTTTCTCTAGGTCCAAATTACTAGATGATTTCATATCTTCAAAGCAATACTAAGCTTGAGCATTTCCTGAAACATGTTAAAAATATGGTCAACATATAATGTTGGTGAGTTCCCATAGATTGTACATACATGTATAAAATCTTTTAAGATGGCATTTCATGTCATAGGTTAAGGAATAATGCAAATATAAATGGATAACAAATGTAACAATCAAACCTTGACAAATATGGCCACAACAAAATTATACGATTAGCTAAGTGTACTTGGTTCCCATGATAATCTAGAATACATCACCAGGAGCCGGCAATAACCTCGGATTTAGCACCAAATAGGCTTGTCAGGCCTATAGATCTATGACATCGCTAGGCTAGCAATAGTTAATGATTGCGTTTACAAGTGTCTATCACATAATATTTACAATTCCCAAATAACCATGACAAAATATAAGATGAATTGCACGTGTGTTACAAGAATACAAACATCTTTACAAGTGTGATTTTTATACGGTTAACATGTTTCACCCCAAAATGTATGAAATAAAGTAAAACGGGGTATGGAAACTCACATGGTATATGACGTATAAGGAGCTAATAACAATAATGTAAATCCAACGATGTCCTCAAAATTGCCCTAAAATGAGCGTTTCAAGATTTAGAATTTACTTGATAAGGTCAAAAGGCGATTTACGAAGTCTAAAGTTCCAATTGTAATCGGGATTCTTGGTTTAGTAATTTGATAATGTATATATATATTTTTTATTATTTAACTTTGTTAGTAGAAAATGAAACAATACGATTTAACTAAAAAAATATTTAGAGATTTATTAATAATAAGATAAACATTCTTATTCAAGAAAATATTTAATTTATTAATAATGATTTATCAAATGATAAGTCTAATAATTAGATCTTATATATATTTTATTTGACTCGTAATAATCTTTATACATTTTAAATCTTTGTCAAAAATAATTTCATAATAACTTTAAAAATAATACAAATAAACGGTTAAGTTAAAAATTCTTAAGAATTTAAAAGAAAGTACTTATATTTCACTAAAAATTTTATCCAATTGTAATATATTTTATAATGATTTTTATAATTTAAAATAAAGAAAATGAATAAAAATTTACCAAATTATAACTTCTACAAATTTTAAAATTTTCTAAATAAATTATTTTAGTAACATGTTATAAAAATTATTTTTATATTAATTTAACAATACGTTAAGATTTCTTTAATTTTTTTAAAAAAAACAGATTTTAAAAATATTGCAGGGGCTCGGGTTCTAACCCGGGCCCTCTGCCTATCACCCTTGTGCTTTAACCGTTGGGCCAATGCCCCATTTCCTGTCATAATCTCATTTCAAATTTATAAAAAGCTTAAATAAAATTCCCCCAAGTTTAACAAGAACCCTAGATTGAAATCGAACGAATCAATCATCAAATCGGGGTTCATAGTGAAATTAACCATGGGTCTTTGATTCCCCATGATTAATCGAGTGAATGGGTGTTAAAATCACCTGGAATGATTACGAAAACAATGAGTTCAAGTTCGAGCTTGTGTCGCGATCGGTCTTGATCCAAATGTGATACGTGTGTGTGTTTTTTTTTTGTGAAATTGATGCTACAGAGAGTTGAAAGAAGATGTCTCGAGTATTTGCCCTCCAATTTGTAGCTTCCATTTGGTCGATTAGGAGCCCAACGGCTCTAGGATTAGCCTCGGGGGTTAGAGGTGGATTTCAAGTGTATTAACAACGATTTCAATTGAAATTAAAGCTAATAATGAGCTCAGCTTGATTATTAGAACATGTATACCCAATTAATTTGATGATTACTACGATTTAAGTGTAGAAACAGTTTGGAAGCTTTGATGGCTTTGGTTTCGGGTTCAATGCTTAGCCAAACCACGCTTAAAACTCAATTATCAAACACCAACGGGTTCGAAACGGTTCCTCGGCTCAAAATAAACGGTTTGGTGTATTTGGGAGGTGTAATTTTTGGTGTTTTGGTGGTGACCGGAGCCGCGCCGGAGGGTGACCGGCCGGTCACCTGAAAATCGGGTGTGATTTGGGGGGAAGAATTGAGTTTTAAAATTTTACAAATTTGGCCCCTGAAATTTTAAAACTTATTATTTTATGCCAGAAATATATCCAAAATTTTCTTTTTAGCAATAAATAAATATCTATTTATACGTATAATGTATATGTTTTTAAATTTAAGATATTTGTAAGTTTACAACTACCATTTCATTAATTTATTTATTTTAATGATTAAATAAGTTGTAGATTTCAAAACTAAAGTTATAAATCAAGGCTATTCGAAACGTACAAAGATGAACCCTCATATTTGTATTAATGACATAAATAGCACATACACGAGATAACGGAAGTAACAAATAATTAACAAAAGTACAGAAGGTCACACTTCACCTTCAAGGTAGGTGAAACCATGACTCAACAATACTTCAGGTATGTTGAGATTGTGGATACTCTAATGGATGTTGGAGTAACTCTTGAGAACAGGGACTTTGTGAGGAAGTTCTTATCATCTCTTCCCAGACAATGGACACACTACTATATGGTCATTAAGAGGATTGAGAACCTCAAGATCCTTACTCTCACTGAGTTGTATGGTATTCTTAATGGCTACCAGATGGAGATGAACATGCAAAATCCATCTGGTAACTCCAACAATCAGCTGAGTTCAGCCCTTCATGTGGTTGAAAGGGATTGCAGAGAACCACATCATCATCTCATCTGCTACCTTGAAAACTCATAAAAGGGTCGTTTCATCACCTTCCCGGAGACACCAAGAGATAGCTACATCCAAGGAAGCCCATTCCAAGTGACAAGCTCTTCACAAGCCTTTATGTCTACTAATGAAAGCATAGGGAACTTTCTATTTACCCTTGAAGACTTGGACTGTATCCATCCAGATGATCTGGAGTACATGGAAATAGTCCAACAGATGGCTCTTCTCACTCACAGAGGCAAGAAGTTTTACAAGAGGTAAGGGAGGAAGTTTCCTAGCAATGCAACCAGTGGAAAGTTTGGGCTGGACAAAAGAAAAGTGAATTGTTACAACTGTAACCAAAGGGGACACTTTGCTAGAGAGTGCAAGGCACCAAGAACAAGTGGTGGCCAAGCACATACCAGACCAAACTACACTGATGGAGCTCCCCAGAATGAGAAGCCCACGCAGCAAGCTGCAATTTCTGTTGAAGAAGGAGGCTTTGACTGGAGCTTTCAGGTTGAGGATGCATCTCCAAACCAAGCACTATTGGCAGATCATGAAGAAGGCAAGGTATTGGAACATCTATGTAAGCCAGAATGTATTGCTAAAGTTAACAGATATAGGTCCTATAACTCAGAGATGAGATCTGATCTTGAATCCTTAAATATTTAAAAGCTGATTTTAAAAGAGCTGAAAATGATTACAAACTTAAGATAGAAGATTTAGAGAAAATCATTTCAACTCTAAAGCATGAACATACCAACTACAGGACTCAGATCAAATATCTCATCACTTAGTTAACTAAATGCCAGGCTAAGCTTGTGATCAGGAAAGGCAGGGCATAAAAGTGTGTTCTTAAAGAAGAGACCTTCAAGAACATGATATCCTCATCCTTGCATGCAAAAGTTTGTTATCAGAATAAGCAGGGACTGGGATCTACTGAGATAGCTCCTCCACACACTCTATTGTCTGTAAGATCTCCAAGGTGTGGAACTTGTGAAGACGAGCTTTCCCTCATAGACCCCATTGATGAAGGGGATGAAGAGAAGATAGTGAAGGATGATTCTGAGAGGAGTGAAGAAGATCATCCTAAGAAGGGTCACTATTCTTCTAAGGAGAGAAAATAATCTGGGATGACCAAGTTTAAGAGGAAGAACTTGATCAGAAAAAGCCAAGAGGAAATCAAAGAAGGCGCAAAGGATCAAGGCCACTTTCAACTCTAAGCAGAAACAAGTGTTCATCTCTGTAGGGTTTGAAGTGGTGAAGGCTGAAGACTCAACTATGAACTCTAGTACCAGGAGTTCTAGTTCATGTCCAACTCATTTCAGCAAAGAGAAGAAGGCTGATTAGCTACGTACCACTTCTACACAGCCTGAACCATCTAGTTCCAAAAGCAAGCCTCACCCTAAGAAGCTTGTTGCATCATCTTGGAAGATGAAGACAGAGGTGGAAAGTGATCAAGTTCAGTCTTTCTCTCAAAAGAAGACTCTCAGAAGGAAGCAAATGGATTGCATCATGTGTGGTAGTACTTCTCATCTTGCTAAGGATTGCATCTACAATCCTAAAAGTACTATTCACATGATCAAAGAGAAAACTTCTAAGAAGAAGAAAGAAAAACTAGCTTCGAAAGGAAAATCTTTTCCTTTTGGAAGCTCTAAGGTGAAAAAGAAGACAAGTGAAAACTTGCCTTCGGAAGAAAAATTGGTCTCGAAAGAAAGGAATGCTTCCAAAGTACTAAAGCATGCTGCAGTGAATGCAAGATCTTCCGAAGGTCCAGTCTCCAAAACTTCCGAAGTTGTTAAAACTTCCAAGGTGTTGAAGGTCAAGTCTAATCTTTCAAAGATGGTATGGAAGATGAAGGAAGACCAAGTGACTGAAAGTTCTTCATCAACAACAGCTAATGATCCTCAAAGCTTGAACATAGGATCACTTACTGTTACATTGTCTTCAAATCACTTTGATAAGCCCAAGATCAATAAGGATTGGGTTTCAAAATGTAACTAAACATTTCCATTTGTGCAGGAATAGCTAAAGACCAATAGGAATATATGGATCATTGATAGTGGCTGTTCCAGGCACATGACAGGCAATGGATCCTTACTTCAAAATTTTAAGAAAACTGATGGAGGGCCAGTTGCTTTGGAGGAGATGCTGAGGTTTACATTACTGGAGGGGGCAGGTCACAAATGGTAAGCTCAGCATTGAAAAGGAAACTTTGTCAAAGAGCTTGGTACAATCTACTAGTGTATCCTAATTTTGTGATCAGAGACACAACATGCTCTTTATTGAGCTAGTGCATTGTTCTCAAGACAGGGGTGGTCATTTCTCAAGAGCATATCCTACTTAGAGCCCCCAGGAAAGAGAACATGTACAAGATGGACCTGCAGGAGACATCTCCTTCAGGAGAGGTTTCTTGCTTTCAATCTCGAGCAAATAGTGATGAGTCTTTCCCGTGGCATAAAAGAATGTGCCATGTAAACTTTAAAAACATGAATAAATTAATTAAGAATGATTTGGTAACCGGAGTGCCAAAGAAAGAGTTTACAAGTAATGACCACTGTGTAGCATGCCTGAAAGGAAGCAACACAAAGTGTCTCCCAAGCCAAAGGAAAGGAACTCTATCACTACTCCCCCACACTTTTACATATGATCTCTTTGGCCCCACTAGTATAATGATTTTAGGAAGGACCTCATATTGTTTGGTGATCACAGATGACCTTCACAAGATTCACTTGGGTCTTTTTCCTTAGACTAAGGATGAGACTCCTGAGATCTTGAAGAACTTCATTCTATAAATGAGAATCAATGTGATCACAGGTCAAGACCATAAGATGTGATCAAGGAACAGAATTTAAAAACCAAATCCTTGATTCATTTTGTGATGAAAAAGGTATTACAAGACAATATAGTGCTCCTAGGACTCTCTAGCCAAATGGTGTTGCTGAGAGGAGAAACAGGACACTTATTGAGGCTGCAAAAACCATGCTGTCCGACTCTAAACTACCCAACACCTTCTGGGCAGAGGCAGTTAACACAGCCTGCTATGTGCATAACAGACTTTTAGTAGTTAAGACTCATGGTAAGACTCCTTATGAGCTGTAGAACAAAAGGAGATCATTTATTGGTTTCCACAGGGCATTTGAATGTCCTTGCACCATCTTGAATGCCAAAGATCAAGTAGCCAAATTTGCTGAGAAATCAGATGATGGACACTTCATTGGATACTCTTCCCAAGCTAAGGCTTATAGAGTATACAATCTCAGAAATAGAGTAGTTTAGGAGTCACCAATGTGACCTTCAATGAACACTTCTAGTATAAAGGTTTTGGTCCTGATTGGCTGTTTGATCTTGATTTAGTTACCAACTGTTTTAACAATCTTGTAAATGTTTAAGGATCTATAGGTAACTTATCACAGGAGATCCTGACCCGATTTAGCTGAGAACACCAAGCAAGCATACTACCTTAGCTCTAGTGGTACTACTCTGCAAGTGAAGATCCTATCAGCACAAACATGACAATTTCAACTGATACATCTGAGATGCCTACAAAGTAGGAGGAAATGGGTGGTGACAGTGATCAAGAATTTCTTGATGCTGATAACCACTCATAGAAGACACCATAAATGATGTCTCACACTCATTGGATCAAGCCTCACTTGATAAGTGTACTGATGTGGTGGGTGATACTCCATTGCCAGATCTGAATTTCTTGAATTTTGATCTTTCCAATCAACTTGCTGTGATCCCTCATCTCGGGATCCACAAGTCACACCCCACCACAAATATCATTGGAAATGTTGATACAGGGGTGAGAACAAGAGGACAAACCCATGACAAAAAATGTTTGTCTATACTCTTGCTTTTTGTCCCAGATAGAGCCAAAGAAAGTTGATGAGGCTTTAAAGGATGGTAGTTGGGTTGAAGAAATGCAAGATGAGCTGCTTCAATTCAAAAGACAAAAGGTTTGGAACCTATGTCCTCTTCCTCAGGGGAAGACTACCATAGGAACCAAGTAGGTTTTTAGAAACAAGAAGGATGATAGAGGACTTCTCATCAAGAATAAGGCAGACTAGTTGTTCAAGGATACACACAAGAAGAGGGAATTGACTACACAGAGATTTTTGCTCTTGTGGCAAGACTTGAAGCTGTAAGAATATTCCTGGCTTTTACTGCATCCAAGGATTTCAAGTTCTACGAACTTGATGTCAAGTGTGCTTTCTTATATGGGTGATTAATAAGACATGTATGTCAAACAAACACCTGGCTTTGCAGACCCAGATCATCCTGATTATGTCTGCAAGCTTGATAAAGCTCTTTATGGGCTATACCAGCTCCAAGAAATGTATGAGACACTATCTTAGTATCTCTATCAACATGGCTACAAGAGGGGTACTATAGATGGAACTCTCTTCATTAAAGGAACAGAATGACTTAATGCTGGTTCAAGTAAATGTAGTGACATTATCTTCGGGTCCTATCCAAAGCTCTCCAAAGACTTTGAGAGGCTGATGAAGAATAGATTTGAAATGAGTGTCATGGGGAACTCAATTTCTTTCTAGGAATTAAAAGTGAAGCATGTTGACAATGGCATCATCATAGTTAGTGAAAGTATGTACAAGACATACTTACAAGATTCAACATGACTAATTGTAAGGTTGCCAAGACACCCATAGCCAAACCACTCCTTTGGACCTGATCTTGAGGGGGAGTGTGTGAATGAACATCTCGCATGGCTTTGATTAGGTCTCTTATGTATCTCACAGCCAGCAGGCCTGATATCTGTTTGCCATATGCATCTATGCAAGATATCAGCCAACCCTAAGATGTCACACCTGGTTGCTATCAAGAGGATTCTTAGATACCTCAAAGGTGCTCCCAGCTTGGCCTTTAGTACCAAAGAATTCTGACTTCAATTTGTATGCCTATACAGATAGTGACTATGGTGGCTGCAACATGACTTCAAAGTCTACATCTGGGGATGTCAATTCCTTGGGTGGATGATAGTCTCTTGCAATGCAAGAAACAATCCTGTGTGTCTGCATCAACTGCTGAAGCTGAATACATTGCTACTGCAACTGCTATGCTCAAGTGCTTTGGATTCAAAATCAGATGCTGGACTATGGATTCAACTTCAAAGACTCCATGCACATAGAAACAACAGTGCTATCTCTATTACAGAGAATCCTATGCAGCACTTCACTAAAACACATCAACATCAGGTATCATTTGATTAGATAATTTTGAAAAGGATTAATAAAACTAGTCAAACTTAACATAATGAATTATGCTGATCTGTTCACTAAAGCTTTGATGAACAGAGATTCAAATATCTTGTATTAGCTATTCGGATGCTTAACTTTGAATAGATTTCTTAAACTTAAATCAATTCTATTTCTAAAACCTGTGTGTCCTAAGTTGTCTATTTTGTCACCTTCATAAGCCCAGTTTATTTTGAAAGAAAATCTTAAAATGATATTCCTTAGCTTTTTGAAAAAAAATTTCAAAACATATTTTCTTTCGGAAGATTTCAAATTGTTTTCGGAAGAACATTATGTCTTCAAATCAACTAACTAATTATAAGAAATTTACCTTCAGAAGAAATTTTGAGATATCTTTCGAAGCTTAAATATGCTTCTAAGTATGTTAGACCCTGAAAGGATGATACTTGCAATCAAGAGGTGGTTGTAGGTTGCTCTGGTTGGAATCAACAAGACAGAAGACAAAGACAAAAAAAGAAGACAGAAAGAAAAGACAAGAAAAAGACAAGTGTTGAAGTCTCCGCATTAGTTAATGCGGATGAGTATTGAACAAATGCTGACAACTATTTGTTCATCGCATTAACTAATGCGGATGAAGAAAGAAGAACTGACAAGTGTTTTGTTCATCAACATTGACTAATGCGGATGAACAAAAGAAATACTGCCAAGACTTGTTCATCCGCAACAACAAATGCTGATGAGCTAAGTTAATGCTGAAGACAATCAACAACAAATGGCTGTGAAACTTGTTCATCCGCATTAGTCAATGCGATGAACACTTACAAATGCTTATGTTATTTTTTGTACTTAGACTAGATTCTGATGTATAATAATCAGGGTAGGTTAGTCATTTTGTACAGGCACTGGTTATGCCTATAAATAGAATAGTATACTAACTTTGTAAGTTTCTTCCATCAGTTATAATATTATACATTTTCAGCAGTAACCTTGTTGTCTTTGTGAACTGTTCATTAAAGCATTTACTTTAGTAGTTAATGTTCTGTAATATAGTAATTCCGCAACTATATTACTGACTCAATCATCATATTCGTTCCTAAGTTGAGTCACATCTACAGAGATTTTCATTCTCATAAAAACCCAGTCAAAGTACTTACATGTATATGATGGATAATTTCTTCCGAAAGCAATTAAGTCTGGGAAGATTTATTCTCTTTAGAATAAAACTCCCAAGTCTTAATCTCTTCCGAAAACAAACATGTCTCAGAAGTGAAAATTCTCTAAGTATTTTCCTTCCTTAGCAAAATTTTCACAAACCTTGGGAATATCTTCCGAAGCCAAAATTGGCTTTGGAAGCTTTTTCTTAAAACATCCGAAGACAAAATTACCTTCAGAAGATTTTCAACTTCCAAAAAAACTACATTTTGGGCACTTTTTCAGAGGTGCGACCGACATTCGGATTTCAAAGTTTATTCTTTTGTATTAACCTTGTCTCAAATCCATTTCATATATATTCTCTCAACGGTTCCCCCTCTTTTCACTATCTTCTTAATCTGCATTTTCTCTAACCTAAATTCACCCATAAAGCGCCTTTGTTCTTATCTTCCTTCACTATAAAGCTACCTTAAATGGCCAACGCTGACCGTAGAAACCAACCCGATTTCTCCATGCATCTTCAGAAAAGGGAAGGTCTCCTCTCAGTGGAAGTACCTCCTCCATATGGTTATCCATAGTTTATCAAACAAACATGGAGGTTGGGACCAGATTCCTGAAGATCTTTCCTTTATAGTCCATGGGATGGTTCAAAGGGTCAAGTTCGGTATTCACAATTTGTATATACCAATCTACTTGCAAACTTAGACTCCTTAGAATATTACATGTTCCCTAGATATGTCCAGGGAACATGTAATGTTCTAAAATTGGGACAGATGAAGCCCGGCGTCTTCAAGACAATGAGAAAGCCAATTGTTGGCTTGTCAGGGGTAGAAACAACCCTTATCCTAAAAATGTTAGAGCTTATTGCTCAAGGTAACAACCTAGCAGCACCAGCTAGTGTTGAACCCACACCTTCTACTTCCCAACCACCTATACAGCCACAAATAACCATCACTTACCAAAGAAAATCCAAACTAACCCCTTCACATGCTACTAAGTCTGTGCAGACCCCTATATCATCACCCATACAGGAGGAAGTGGACACAAGAGCCCCTACATCTCCTGAGGAGCAAATCGCTCCCATCTTACCAATAATCAGTACTGAGGTTCCTCATGCTCAGCCTGATGAGCTCACAACCCCCCAATCCTTAAGCCTTCACTCAGAGTCTCAAAACTCTAGTGAACAACCTTCAAGGGACAGTTACCATCCCCAGCCTCTTGATCTAAACCAACCAATCCCGAACCTTGAATTCTATGATGATGAAGACATGGGCTTCAGTGAGTATCATGAGTCTCTCTTCTCCACCCCTGCTCAAGGAGAGATGAGTACTCTTGTTTCTCCCATTTCTAGCCCACATCATCCACCTACTACTGAGGTGGATCTTCCTGAGTCTACTCGGAGGTCCATATGGAAGAGGCTCTCACTTCAGCAAGTGACTACATCATTAAGACCTTAACCATGGAAACCCAACCCATTGACAATTCACTTGAAGCTCTCATGGTGCAGGGTAAATCCAACAACCAAGAACAAAGTGCGGGTGATAAGGAAGAAGACCTTGGTCCTATTCTCTCATCCCCCAATGATTCTTTTGATGAAGATGAGGGGAGTCTAAAACTAAAGGTGCAAAAAATGACAAAAACATGAACCTATTTAGTCTCAAAGATAAGTCACCTGGAATCTTAGGTGACTGTCTTACAAAAGGGGGTCAATGACCAGCAACTTGGACCAGCAACTTGAGATCACCGATCTCAAGGGCAAGTTAGCTGAGAGACCACATAGGAGAATTCAACCAGGTCCACAAGAACCTGTGGATGTGATAGACCCAACCTCAAGCTCACCTATGCAAGAATGTGATGCTACCAAAAAAGGGGAGAAAGTCCAAACAATCACAGAACCTGGGAGTTCTTCACAGAGTATAGACTTTGAGGATTCACCACCCTTACTTGCAATGGTCCATACTCTGTAGCCTCCTCTAGTCTACATGGATATGGACTCACTTATACAAAGTTTCTTTGAGGAGGGTATTCCTAGAGCTATGCCTACCCTATCTCCTCACTCTGAGAATCCAATCATAGGATGGAGGTATGACACTGATAGAAGAGCTCTAGTCATCTCTAGATCTCACGATCATCAAGAAATTTTCAACTTTTTCACCTGAGCTTCTGTGAGAGCATCCATCTGATTGATCTTCCACTTGGTAACCCAAGTCAAAACAGAAAAGCTGTAAGATTAGCAGATAGGATTCAAGAAAGGTTGTTTGAAGAATACAAGTTGAGGTCAAAACTATATAGACAGAGGCTAGCATGTAAGACTTTTAGTCAACTGGATATTGAGGTGGACCCAAAGATTAGCTTTGAAGGGGAAGCCTTGACTGAAGGCCTAGAAGTTGAACCTGTAAACCTTGAGACAGGAACTTCTTTAGCACCCATTACCCTCAATAAGGTATCAGCTGGTGAAGGTGCTTCACAGCCTCTCTCTGGCCAGAGCTTGACTGCTGAACCAAGCAATAAAGGCCAAATGTCTCTCTACCTTGAGTCACCGTAGACAAAGGAAAAAGGAAACTGACTCCTGAGGAGATTGAGGAGGAGGAGAGAGAGAGAGGAAGAGGAAGCTAAGGGGAAAGAGTTCAAGAGGGTCTCTAGGCTTCATGGAAGCTGCTATCAGGGTTGCCCCCAGGCCAAATACTTAAGATGATGAGTTGAGGGCAGCTAGGATAAACTACTTAGGGACTTGAAACTACAATGTGGATGAACTACTCTCTCCCCTTAGATGAACTGAATGAAATGGCTGATAAGGAATTGTCCAAGGAGAGGAAGGAGGCAGAGGATGCAGCATTGCTCCTCAAAAACATGGAAGAAAGGAGATAGAAAAGGCTCTACAAGCATGCTCCTACCCTCTCCCCAGTTTAAGAAAGTCCCTGAGATAGACAATGGCTGATAGTAGACAACTACCTGATGACACATGATCCTCTATCAGGCATTTGCACTTCTTCCCTTATGATATGAGTATATTGAATTTGAGTATCTGAAGCAGCTGGAGCAACAAGTCATCAAGGAACAAAAGGCTGCTAAGAGAAAACTAAGGGAAGAAGCTGTAAAGTCAAGAGCCATCATCCAAAAGAGCCAAAAGAAGTCTGCTGACAGACAAAGGATGATGAGCTTCTTGAAGTTGTATGGATTCTTTGGAATGAGGCTTCGTCCAATGTCTCTATCCAATATGGATGAGCACATCAGGGTGATCAAGTAGAAGATTAAGAAGGGGGAGCTTGTTGACTTGCATTCTCCACCAAGTCCAGCTCAACCAGAAGTTGAGGTCAAGGTTGAACCCTCTGAGACAACACAACGTGGACCTAGAGTTGAATCTCAACCAACTTCATCTTCTGAACCATAGTAGGGTCCTCTTCACTCTCCTTTTGAACTTGTAAGAGAAGAAAACCCAACTGAGAGAGACACAGTAGAACAACCTGGTGCTGAAGACCAGTCCAATCAGTTAAAGGCTTCAAAGAGGAGGAAAAGGATGGTGATGAAGAGTATTCCCAAGAAGAAGTCAAAGGCATCCACCTCCAAACCTCAGAAAGAGTTAGAGCACCCTGAGGTAGTGCAAGAAGAGGCTGCTCAACTAACTTCAACTCAAGTAGAGCCTCTTACAACTAGAAGACCCATCTTGTCCTGGACTTTTGCTGCTAATCCAGATAGATGGTATGTCATCAGAGATCAAGGAGGCCAAGATGTCTATTTCTGGGAAGACATACTTGATCTTTCTCTACATGATCTCCATGACATGAGAAGATATTATAAGAGTATGAGGGATCCTGACCAGATAATGAAGAAAGGTATGGTCTTAATCCTAATGAGGACTGTCAACATCTGAATAACTTCTCTGTTTTGGTAGTATCAGCTAGGGGGAGTTTGCAAGGTTATATTAGAAGGCTGATGCAACCAAAGAAGCCAAAACAACCAAGGAGCTTCCTGCATGCATGCACTAATCTATAAGTTAGAAGTTACTTCGGAAGTTTTACACTCATCACATAAATTATT